>CAMXCT020005445.1:933407-943407 GCA_947184155.2 Cladocopium goreaui
ACTACGCACACAGACACAACCACTCGTTGCAAAACACATAGGAGGAACAATTCGCGCACAAAACGACCCCAGCCGCACCCGTCGCACAGACGAGGTACCTTTCATCGTCGGCTGCAGCCACTTTACACGGAAAAACACAAAGTTTGGTGCTCCGGCTTCCTCCACAAAACATAGCCCATGCAACATTCATGCAGCCATTACAATGCGTTTCGCAGCATCCCGTGGCAAACCCGCACCTATCTACGCACGTGGCAACATCAAATGACGACAATGAGGCAGCCATTCCAAGGCAATCTGCAACCAGAGATTCAAGAACCGCATAGAACTACGCACACAGACACAACCACTCGTTGCAAAACACATAGGAGGAACAATTCGCGCACAAAACGACCCCAGCCGCACCCGTCGCACAGACGAGGTACCTTTCATCGTCGGCTGCAGCCACTTTACACGGAAAAACGCAAGGTTTCGTGCTCCGGCTTCCTCCACAAAACATAGCCCATGCAACATTCATGCAGCCATTACAATGCGTTTCGCAGCATCCCGTTGCAAACCCGCACCTATCTACGCACGTGGCAACATCAAATGGCGACAATGAGGCAGCCATTCCAATGCAATCTGCAACCAGAGATTCAAGAACCGCATAGAACTACGCACACAGACACAACCACTCGTTGCAAAACACATAGGAGGAACAATTCGCGCACAAAACGACCGCAGCCGCACCCGTCGCACAGACGAGGTACCTTTCATCGTCGGCTGCAACCACTTTACACGGAAAAACACAAGGTTTGGTGCTCCCGCTTCCTCCCCAAAACATAGCCCATGCAACATTCATGCAGCCATTACAATTCGTTTCGCAACATCCCGTGGCAAACCCGCACCTATCTACGCACGTGGCAACATCAAATGACGACAATGAAGCAGCCATTCCAATGCAATCTGCAACCAGAGATTCAAGAACCGCATAGAACTACGCACACAGGAACAACCACTCGTTGCAAAACACATAGGAGGAACAATTCGCGCACAAAACGACCGCAGCCGCAACCGCCGCACAGACGAGGTACCTTTCATCGCCGGCTGCAGCCACTTTACACGGAAAAACACATGGTTTCGTGCTCCGGCTTCCTCCCCACAACACACGGCATGCAACATCATGCAGCCATTCCAATGCGATCTGGCACCACAGCTTCAAGAAACGCATAGAACTACGCACACAGGAACAAGCATTGTTGCAAAACACATAGAAGGAACCAAACGACCCCAGCCGCAACCGCCGCACAGACGAGGTAGCTTTCATCGCCGGCTGCAGCCATTTTACACGGAAAAACACAAGGTTTCGTGCTCCGCTTCCTCCCCAACTCACCACTTCCCTTCCTCACCACTTCCCATCGTCACCACTTCCCATCGTCACCACCTCCCTTCGTCCACTTCCCTTCCTCACTACTTCCCTTCCTCACCACTTCCCATCGTCCCCACCTCCCTTCCTCACCATTCCCCTTCATCATCACCTCCCTTCGTCACCACTTCCCTTCGTCACCACTTCCCTTCGTCTCCACTTCCCTTCGTCACCACTTCCCTTCGTCACCACTTCCCTTCTTCACCACTTCCCTTCTTCACCACTTCCCTTCGTCACCACTTCCCTTCGTCACCACTTCCCTTCATCATCACTTCCCTTCTTCACCACTTCCCTTCGTCACCACTTCCCTTCCTCACCACTTCCCTTCCTCACCACTTCCCTTCCTCACCACTCCCCTTCATCATACTGTCCCTTCTTCACCACTTCCCTTCCTCACCACTTCCCTTCCTCACCACTTCCCTTCGTCACCACTCCCCTTCATCATACTGTCCCTTCTTCACCACTTCCCTTCCTCACCACTTCCCTTCCTCACCACTTCCCTTCGTCACCACTTCCCTTCGTCTCCACTTCCCTTCGTCACCACCCTGTGTCATAGCTTCTTATTCTTTTGTTGTGTATTGTTAGATAATGTATTGTTCTGTGATCTACCACCCTTCATCATAGTCAATTGCATCAAGTAAAAGTCATTCGTAACTCGGAAGTATTGCTTCCCAACTTCCTTTGAATATGTATATATATATATACATATATGGTGGGGATTCCTACGTGTTCCCAAACTACCATAGTCATTTTATGAAAAAAAAAACACGTGATTTCATGGTGCACCATTTGGGGGGTCTGCTTAGTAAGAAAACCTTTCACTGACTGTTGCAGAGCACGGAAAAGCCTCAAGATATGATACCCTCTGGTAAACTAACATAACTATGGAAAATCACTATTTTTGATGGGTAAATCAACTATAAATGGCCATTTTCAATAGCTATGTTAGTTTACCAGAGGGTAAACAGCCTATTGGATTCTGGGGCTACACCATTTTCGGGACCCATATGCCTGCAAGATGAGGATGGTGAAACCCATTTGGCCCGTGTCGCAGATCCAAGAAAATGATGACACGGGTGTGTCCAAAAAAAAAACATGCATACCCAACATGACCATATGATACCACATGTAGAGAGAGAAACTCATGGAAACTTGTAACGTTGGTACCATTGGTACCTTCAAATCATAACAGGGGAAACCAACCATGATGACCGCTGGAAGAGGCCGGTGGCCATCGTTTCAAGATGTCGTCCAGGCGACCAAAAAAAACAAGAAATACTACCCTCTGGTAAACATTGACAGTTTGCTATTGAAAATGGCCATTGAAATAGTGGATTTACCCATTAAAAATGGTGATTTTCCATAGTTACGTTAGTTTACCAGAGGGTAAGGTCTCAAGAAGAATGGAAGAATGGAGGGAATCTACTCTCAGATGCAAAGAGAATGTGACATTAAAATATGTCAAAGAGCATATGGAAAAAGTGAAAACTCGGTCTCCACAACAACGCCAACAATCCGTCATTGCATGCCACGGGCTGCAAAATGGTAAGACAACTCCAAATTAAAAATAACTCTGTTGAAAGTTGAGAAACCCGTTGAAACAAACTGAGAAACAAACAAGCCAATCATAGAAAAAGAGAGGAAAACGTTCCCACTTTCTGGTGGGAAAGAAATTCAAGATAATTCAATCACATGTTTTACTAATAGTACCTCAATAAACATATAACCGTTGCATGATATTGGGATATCCCCAGCATTTGCATTTGATCCCAGCATGTCGGCCATGGGGTTTTGGTCGCAGAGAAACTGCTTGGTGGATGTTGGTGGTTGGTATACCTACCCCTCTGAAAAATAGTCAGTTGGGATTATGACATTCACAATATATGCTACATATATATACATATATACCATCTGGTTATGACTAACATAGCTATGGAAAATCACCATTTATAATGGGTAAACCATCTATTATAACTATGGAAAAAATAATCCAAATGTTCCAAACCACCAACCAGGAAATCAAAGCATTCAATTTCGAACTAGGTGCCCCCACTAGGGGAAGCATTTATGTGCAAGGGACAATACTTGGCGAGTTAGCCATTGCTAACTTCATCCAGCAAAAGAAGCCAATCTTAGCAGGACATCAAATATCTTACTGGTGCGTTTTACGCAGGAAATTTTCGGGAATGATCCACTGGCTAACTATCACTCAGATCATCCCAGCAACCCCCAGCAACCCATCCATTCCCTGCGTAAAACGCACCAGTAAGATATTCCCCCATCAAAATCCCCCAACATCAACGACGTCGATCTGCAAAAACGATCCAAAAAAACGAGGACAACCTTTTGCAGCTGGTTAGTCCAATGTTCCAACATAAAAAATGCCCTCTGGCAATGACTAACAGTTCTCTATTGAAGCCATAGCACGTTGAAATAGTTGATTTACCTAACAAAAAAAATGTGATTTTCCAGTTCGCAAACTGTAAACGTTTACCAGAGGATAAAGCCGTGAGTTTCAAGGGGATTTTCATGGGATAAAAACGTGGGATTTCACCAACCATGGGATATGAGTTTGAGGGTAACCGGGTAACCCACTTTCCAGCCACCAGTCATCAACGTTGACCCCAAGTTTTTTTTCACCGCTGCGGGAGCCCACAGACATTGCCGTGGCAGCGCATTCGCGACGGCGAACATGGGTGGTGTTTTGCACGGGGCAAACATGCGGAATTGCGGCACAGTGTGGGGATCATCAAATTTTCATTGTTTTCCACCAAAGTTTATCACATTTTCAGATAAAGCTGTGGTTCCGCCCTTGTTACCTTTCAGTACTTCGTGTTTACAGCCCAGTTGGTGTTGGAGGGTGGCTTGCAAAGGACTTGCCTGCAACTTGCACGCTAATTATGCAATCATTCCTTCTAATCATGAACCATCTAGAGGATTCCTATGATGGCGACTACGTCAAGTACAGCATTAAGAAACACATGTCTCACCTCCGAAGTTTGCCCCGATCTTCACCAATGCCAAGCAGATTCCTAAAGCTACATGTTGGTTGCGCCGCAAATTTTGCGGTGCAGCCGGGGTAGGTCATGGCAGAACTTCACGGCGAAAAACACTGGAAGGATCTCACATGTCTTTCTGTCGAATTTTCTTCCATGGGGATACCTCCACATCCAAAATTGATTATCTCACTATTGAAACCCATGGTTTTCGGGATGCCCCCTCTCTCCTAAAATCAAGCGCAAAAATTGAATTCCAAACGCGTCTCATGACAAGTTGACAAGTTGCAACGGAGAGCTTTAAAAAAAACAATCACTGGTTGGTGGTTTCAACCCCTCTGAAAAATATGAAAGTCAAATGGGAAGGATTATCCCATATATTATGGAAAATAAAGAAATGTTTATATAGATCTGTGGTGTTGATAAAGCAGCAAACCATCCCCTTTGTCATCACCAATGGAGATCGGTCGTATCAATGAACCATCCCCAAATAGATCCCAGGTCTAGTAGGCGAACATCGCTTTACTAACAATGACTGGTTGGTGGTTTTTCGCCTACCCCTCTGAAAAATGATGGAGTGAAAGTCAGTTGGGATTATGAAATTCCCAATATGACGGGAAAAATGATCAATTCATGTTCCAGTCACCACCAACCAGATGAGTATGAGACCCTGCTTGCTTAAAACATAGCTCGACTTGTCAATGAAAGGATTCCCTATCCTCTCTTGGATGGCCATCTTCCAAACATGGAGACGCATCCTAGTGGCTGAGACTACCCCAATAAAAATGGCTGGTTAAAAAATGGAACATCCGAAAATAAAAAAATGGATGATACCCTCTGGTAAATTAACATAGACCCTGGCAGTCATCGGGGTTGGAAGACTAGTTTCCATTAAAAATTGGTGATGTTCAGGGTCTATCTTAATTTACCAGGGGTGTATTTCGGGGTACCCCTAGGTTCGAAAACCTCCATATGTGTACACGTGTGTACACTACCCTTTCTCACGTTATTACCACAGGAGAGCGACGATATAAGCAACATAATCTGACCTTGACATTGCTCAATCTGCCATGCAACTGGCGCCCGAAGCTTAAACGCAGAGGTGCCACGCCAGCCATTGATAGCCAGCCATTGGCAGATTTTTTTTTGATGACCTGGCTCAATGATGCTGAATGATAATATTTCATTGATGTGAAGTCTGGTAATTTACCTAGATAAATATATTATTAATATATCAATAGGGAAATCATCCTCAAATGGCCCAACATATCAGGTTAGTGAAATAATATAGTTTATCCATATATATATATAACTATGGTTTCATGATATACTGAATATATATATATATATAATTATAGCTTGTGGTGACATTTGGTGATTTCATCAATGATTTGTTCCATCCCAAAACACGACATGGATAGTGTTACATAGGAATCTTTGGAGTGTTACAAGATATCTTTGTTATATAGTTCATATATTATATAATTATAGTATAAATAGTTACACCTTAAATGATATATATCTATCTGGGAAAATAAAAAAAAAAACACTACCCTGAAATGTTGGGCCATTTGAAGATGATTTCCCTATTGTTTCCCCTACTAAGCATCATTCCAGTGAGGTAGGAATGGTGGCGTTACAATTTACCCAGATTTATAATCATTTCAATAGTGTTACAAGATGGGCCACTAAGGAATCGCAAACTTGGTCCTGACAGGTTCCATAACCCTACACGGTTCCTGACGGGCGATTCCATAAACTGATACATATAACTGAGGAGCCCCACCTTATCCAAAAAAACAATAAATAATCACTATCATTATTATATATTATTACTATTATTATTACTATTATTGTTATTATTATTATTATCATTATTATGATCAACATTATTATTATCATTATTATCATTATCAAATCAACTTGTAACTGCGGGGCCAACTTCTACAAATAAAAAGTAACAATCATTATGATATATTATGATGATCTAACTCATATAAATGATATTGAATTATAACCAAATTGTAACCATCCTTTGTAAATGTAGCAAGCTCTCAGCTGGTGGACACGTAACCGCCTTTACTACACATGCCCTAGGCTTCCTCCTCCTCATCAGGGTCTTCAAAGTCGTCGAACTCATCGTCGCCGTAGGAGGCTTCGCCAGCGCTCTGGCCGAGAAAAGCGAACCCACATGGGAGATGTGCAGCGAAGCAGATGTAAGCAGGTAAGAAACAACACCAGAATGGCTAAGTTTCGATATGTGTCGATCAACTATGATACTAAACTTTGAGAAAACGTACATTTGGATGCACAGAAGGTAAGGTAAGGGGCAATTAGACGCTATAGCTGAGAATCCACCACTTCACCTATCATTCGTCAAAGTTTAATGAGGACCTTCCCGAATGCAACGCATCAATGGGAACAACATCAGTGGATAAACACTCATGGCCCACTTTAACATCAAAGAAACAGATCCTGGGGCCCTGGTTGGAGCATCAATGTCATAATGTAGCTATACTTGGGGTGTATAGTAGCTGATCTCGTGCAGATTTATCATGAGTCCAGTTTCACACTTTGGCCAAGCTTCGTGGTAATGTGGAACCCTTGGAACTGTGCGGTCTTTCAAAGGTAAGGCAAATAACTCCAAAATGGGTGAGTCCCTGAGTCCCTGGTTTATATCGTTAAAGCTTTCTTTCCTACTGACATCAGGTCATAGAATGATAGATTTTTTCGGAGTGAACTTTGTTGGCTCCCCACCCCACTGCCTTCGTTGGCGACTCCGGCCGCGTCTTCTTCGGCGACCCCGGCGCTGGCGGCGGTGCTGCCGGTGACTCCGCCGCCGGCGCTTCTTCCGGCGGCGGCGGCGGCGCTGACGCGGCGCTCGGCAGCCCGCGGCGCCCTGGTTTCCCAGCAGAATCCTCGATGGCTTTCAGCAGGTCGTGGGAACAGAGCCCCGCCGCTTGCGGAAACTGCGAAGGAAAGCCATTGGGTTCCAAGGCAAATCGCAGACGCGTGGCACTGATGATGGGAGGTAAGGCCATGTGGCCCTCGGTGTCCTGCAGCAGGTTGGACAAGGTGCAACCATGAGAACTGGTATGATCAAAGCTTACAAGTCATGACCTTGACATGTACATTCATGTCCAAGCGATGGGCGATCCTAACACTATTTCTTCTTCAGGGCAAACATCAAGCATATTCACAACCTCAAAAGAGTATCCCCAAAACCAGTGAACATATCGCTACATTGCTAAAAATATGGATCCATGTTCAACCCCAAACGCAGGGTTAATGTGCAGTTTCTATTCCAGCTATACCCTCTGGTTATTCATGATTATTTAACGTAGCAAACTGGAAAATCACTATGATTAAGAGGTAAATCATGGTAAATCATAATTTTAATCATCTACAAACGGCATTAAATGGCTTATTTGTTCCAGCTGGCTGTGTGTTAAATAACCAGAGAGTAAGGATACTGTCCCAGCAAAGGGAACCACGGGAAACCTGCCGCAAACATCGTCCACCTTGTATGGGATGTATCCCATGATGCCCTATAAACACGGTATACAATATAATATATATATATGTATAATGATATAAAAATAATAGACAATATACAATATATAATATATAATATGTAATATATAATATATAATATGTAATATGTAATATATAATATATTATATATTAGATACATAATATATAACATAAATATATCATTCTCTCATCATCATCTTATTTAAATGAGATTCTTCAATTCTCATGTTACTGTTACTTTAAAACACCCATGACCCATGACCTTCGGCTTCGAACACTTCCAACGCTTCGCTTCCGCTGCGCCTGTGGAGAGACGTCCAGGAGCAGCGCGATCTCCGAAAGGTCGTCCTCGGACCATTGGCCGCCCAGCTTCTCCCCGATCTCCAGGAACTCCTGCGGCCGCGGCGCGGCGCGCCGGTCAGCTGATGTAGGAAGGACCCCACCAAAAAAAGGATATTTTAAATGAAAACCAGCCAAAAGTGTGGATTTGGAGTTAATATGTGTTAATTTATGATAGGTAACTTGTTGGTTTAGAGCTCCATAGGTGAAATATGGTGAAATTATGGGATTCTCTCCACTTAAATCGGTTATAAACCAACTTATAACTGCGGAGATTCATCCCATCTCATCCCCACAAATAAAGATGGGTTAATATGGTTAATATGGGTTAATATGGGTTGATAATGGTTAATAATGGATGACTAATGATGATTAATTAATGTTGGCCACCCAATAATAAACCTACCATTTGGGGAGAGTTTATACAACCCATTCTGTGGTGATGACTTGGGGATGCTTCATGGCATTGGGTTTACCACATAGGTATTGACCCATCCCCATGTTGGTCATGGATACTTATGAAAAAATGCATCTGGCAACCCCCCAGAAGATAGACCTTGGTAAAATCCTGCAAAAATGCTGGGTTTGCTTTTCTACATTGTTTGGGAGTAACTAGGTCGGTTTTTTTCCAAATTGGTGGGTAAAACTCCCCTGGGTTTCATTCAATACATACCCTCTGATAATTTAACATAGCTATTGAAAATGGCCCATTTATAGTTGATTTACCTATTAAAGATGGTGATTTTCCATAGTTTTTTGTATGTTTACCAGAGGGTACTAAAACCATTCACGCATGTGAGCAAACAATTTCCACGTTCCACCTGATGCAGAAAACACCTGCTACCAGCTGCTACCATAAACGCCGTTTGCCCCAGTTCTCTGAATTATATTGAGATCCATTCAAATTCAAATTACAGAAATCCACAAATATAAAACACAGAAAATGAACCATCATCATATAATTTTATGTTATGACCGGCATTTTTATGGTATGTTATGACCATCATAATCAATCTCATTTATAATCTCATTTATAACAATCATCAAGTTAGGATCTAAAACAGCCAATCTTAATCATTTTTTTTCTTGGTGAATTGACCTTTTATATCCTGTATAACAATAAAAGCTAGGAAAATGAATGAATATGACACAGCTGCCATGGCCCCAGACGTTTCCCTTCTCCCCTCATCCTCCAGTCCCAGTGTGTCGTCTTGTAGGAACGGCAGGAGCGCTTCCTGGGCGGTCCCAATCCCTCGGTTGTGGCTAACATAGCGGCTATGGAAGATGAAGCAATGGGAAAACATAGGAAAACTCCATAGAACATGGGGAAATCCTCTATAAATGGAGGTTCAGTGCGCTCCCAAAAATCATCGAACTGTTTCTGATGGATTGTCCAGCCACATTTGATGACACGGGGAGGGCAATTGAAGGGTATACCTGAGAATATTTCACGGGGATATGTCATGAGCCTGTCATCAAAATATCTAGCCACGCATCCAAGATAATCTTATATAACTATTAAAGGGAATATACATCACATCTATAATATATATATATATCATATATATATATCATATATATATATATCATATATATATATCATATATATATATATATCATATATATATATCATATATATATATATCATATATATATATATATATCATATATATATATCATATATATATATCATATACATAATATATATATCATATAATATATATATATA
>CAMXCT020005445.1:948407-965907 GCA_947184155.2 Cladocopium goreaui
CATTGACATGTTTTCATTATCCATCAGTGTCCTGACGAAGGAGGTGCACCCTCCTGAGCAAGGATCGTTGACAATCATCATATAAGCTTCCTTGGCCAAGGAGGTACACACTCCTGAGAAAAGTGTTTTGTGAACTTCTTCTTTTTTTTTTGCCACGTTCATTGCGCAGAGAGGCTTCTATAGTTTCCTGGACAATTGGTCAACACCAGCAGCTACTAGGGGGAAGTCACGCAAGGAGGCTCCTTAGGTCTCCTGTGTCAGTAGCAGCGTTTTCTCAACCAATGTTTTCAGCCATGTGTCAGACGAGCCAAGCGACAAGATTTGGCCAGCTCCTCATGCCGGTGAGCCCAAAGAGGTCGACTTTGTTTTGCAATTCTGAGAAGCCATGGAAGCAGGATGCAGCAACCTCAGCCCAGATGGTTCAACAGCAGCTTCTCCGCAGGGTGGGCTCAAAGACAAGCATGGCTATTTGATGAACAGCGCATCTTGACTGCACCAGAAGTTTCGACTCTTTTTGCTCAAGTTTTGTTACTAAACTAAACCCCTATGTTTAACACTGACAGCTGAGAACTCGGAGACACGCCAGTTAGCCAAAAAGATCCGAGCAGAGCTGCGCTGTTGAAGCTGCTATTTCCCAGACTGAAATTCAGATACTTGCTGAAGATCATTTTTGGACGTCGCATCTGACCGTTGTCCGGAGTGTATCAACGTCTCATCGCCGCAGGGGGGACGCGGCTGAGGGGAAAAAATGGCCGAAGGGGTCACTTTGAACGGTGGCTGAGTGTCATTCAGTAATTTCTTTCATGGCGGCAGCCAGCTTGGCAGGCTTTCCTATCAGTTGATCAGTCATTATTATTGTTAGCTGCAAGCCGCACACATTTCCCTTTCTGCTTGACCGGCTCAAACCTAGGGATCAGCAAGTATGTCAGAGCAGTTGGGCAACTGTTCGCTTGGCGGCTATGATGATGATGCGCATGTGAAAGCTTGCTCTGCAGGTGCAAAATGTGCTCGATGCACATGGGTGAAATATAAGCCTGTATGGCAGAAAGAATTAGCATGGTTGGACGCCAAAATGAATATGGAGAGTGGCAGTTGGGGCTTGGGCTGCCGACTGTGCCATGATGCTCAGGAAGTGAGTCCTGAAGCCATGTCCAAGTTTCCGGTTTCCAGGCATCACTTTGCAAGGTATGAAGTGAACAGTGGTGACATTCGTGTGGCTCGTTTCCGCAAACATGCTGCTTCGCCTGCTCACCGCACTGCTGAAAGCTACCTATCTCCTGTGTGTCAGTGCCACCCGCCCAACTCAAGCAAACTCGTCCACGAAGGAGGTTCAAGCGAAGTCTCCTGTGCGCGACGACGGAAGAGAAAAGGTGAAATTGTTTTCGGCAACTTTGATTGCAGAAGGAGTGTCAAGAGCCTCCTGTCCTGCTGCAACTACGGCTGTCAATTGGCATGCGCTGCAATAGCAATCAAGGAGGCTCCAGTAGACTCCTGCAAGGACGGAGGCATCGTACTTCTGAATTCACTCAGTAACAAGGTACAAGGAGGTGCAAGAGGTCTCCTGGTCCTGTACAGGCCGAACGTTTCATGTTGCAAGGAGGCTTCTGCAGTCTCCTGTTGTCTATTTTTGCCTTCCGCGGGCAGCAAGTTGAGTTAAAAAAGATCGCTACTAAGGCCTCTCCCTACTATTTCCAGGAAGCAGTTCGACCGCCATGTGTTGCATGTGTTCACCATGTACAGCATGGCAGGCAAATACGCGTTTGGCCGCCGTGTTCGTACACGGTTTACCATGTGCTAACATGGCAGCCTCCTTTCTTTATCAAGGAGGCTGCGCCATGTTAGTGCACGGTCTGCCAGGTGGTAGCACGGCAGGCAAATACGCGTTTGGCCGCCGTGTTCTTACACAGTTGACCATGTGCTAACATGGCAGTCCTGGTCTTTGAACTCTCCAGAGGACCCGAATTTAGTACGGGTCATGAGCATGGCAGCCAAATACGCGTTGACTCTTGCAGCTGGCCCGAATTTAGTACGGGTCACGAGCATGGCAGTCAAATACGCGTTGAATGCTGCAGTTGGCCCGAATTTAGTACGGGTCACACGCATGGCATGGTACAACCGTCTTGATTTTAGCAGGAGACATTTTAAGATCCTTGCAGTCCTGGCCCAGCTGTGAGTGTACCTCCAACTTAGTTATTACTTCCCACGGCTGAGTTTCTGCAGAGTGGGTATTCGCCGAGACGTGCAAGTGAAGCACTTTGAGTGGCCAGTGCCTTTCAAGGAGCGGCTCACGCTCAAGCAGCTCCTTGGCAATCCTGCCATGGAATGGAAGTGCAACTTGCGGGAGAAGACACACGATGTCGACGGCTCAGCTCTATCCAGCACAGCCCGCAAGAACTTGATCCAGTTTCAAGACTTTTTGGACAAGAATCCGGCCAAACAAGACTCTGACTTCATTGTCGACACAGGCGGTTCTTCAGCAACTTGGATGGAGGACAAATGCCCCTGCCTCACTGCCACCAGATGCAAAGGAAAGCATTGCTACTGGTGGCATCAAGGCCAGAGGTTCCTCACCCCGACAGATTTTTTTTTGCTTCAAGGCGTGTGGCCTGGGGCTTACAAGCCTGGAGATGTTGAAGAACTTCAACGTTTTCCACAAAGGGTATTAGGACATATGATTGGCAACGCCATGTCTGTTTGTGTAGTGCGACGCTTAGCGCGATGCATTTTCCAAGCACGTGGCATTCTTTGAGGAATAGGCGGCATGTTTCCAGTTTGACCTGTTGAAAATCATTTGAGTCAGCTGCGCTAGCCGTGGTTACCACATTGCTTGCACATTCAGTGCTGAACATTGCCGCAATGCAATTCAACCTCGGTTTTGCTTTGTCCATCGCATCGACCCATTCGACCCAGGCTTTGGCTCACAAAACTAGTCTAACCTGCAACATGGCAGCAGCAGGTGAGAAGAGATTGCCCCAAGGTGTCCTCAACAGAGCTGACTTGCAGTTGGGCGTCCAAGCCTTCTTGCTGTGGGATCCAGCACTCAAGGAGAAGAGCGCGTTTGAGCTGGAAAATGCTCGTGAGGCTTTGATTTTTTGCCAGCCTTTCTTCAAGGAAGACCGCACCAGGTCATGTGCGCTTGCCTGTGCCATCATGTTTTTCACCATCCTTCAGATGACGCTGGACCGCCCTGGCACAGAGCCCACAGACTGTACATGGACCGCTCACCTTTACACCAGGTCTGGACAAATCCAGCCTATGCAAGAGAAGATCGAGAAATGTCCAGCTTTGACATCGCGCGGGTTGCTTGCAGGAAAGGTTGGTGAGTTGGATAGCGCTGCTTCTTTTCTTTTGGGCGCCATCAACGCCATGCCTCATGACCTGCTGCCCCAGGCGCCGCATTTCGAAGGCTGCTTCGCTTGCCTGGACGACTTGTTGGTGCATATGAAGTTTCGACTTCACCAAAGTTCTTCTGCTAGTTAGGTTCGGGACCGAGGCATGTGAGCTGAACAAATGTCCTTTGGTGCTGCTCGCTTTCGCATAAACACAGTGGCCCCGAGAACGACCCGGAAACTTTCAAGGAGGACATCGCCCTTAATATCGAAACCTCCTGCAACGCCAAAGTTATTGATTGATCATAGCTCGACAGACATTATAAGGAAGGCCTTGCAAGGTCTCCTGCGCACAAGCCTGTTTTCAAGGAGGTGTTGCCTCCTTTGTTAAAATTTATGGGAGGCGCTGCTGTAAAGTTTGTGGAGGGCGCCACCGCGCAGAGCGCGGAGGGGCTCTGTGCCACAACAAAAACACCAGAATCACCTACTATACACATCGGATCTTTGCACAGTGATGCTTAGCATCAGTCATATTTGTTTTTTAGTTATAACTGATCGATTTGTAAACATCCGGAACACCATTCTTCAGTTTTAAATCCACATTACCACCCACTAAATAAAAGCAACGCCAATCACTTCATCACAGAAGCACCATCAATCAGCACGAAGAACCTTACTAAATCCACCCCAGTTAACCATATGTTAACCAGCTTTAACCATATGTTAACCATTTATCACTAGTATCATTAGGAAATCAGTGGTATTCACAATTGGTGAATCTGTTGGGACTTAAATACTACCTAATATATTGTCAATTATGATCATCCAGTTCAACCATGGTTGAAAACAATTTTCCGTGAACGGTGATCCTAATCCCCAACAACTTAGTAATTAGGTAATATAAGTTCCTATGTTATCTGTCAACCAGGGTATTTCTGGCTCATCTCTGCTCATTCGAGGATGTTTATGGATGTTTTTTTCTGGTTCCGGAGAAGAGTTATGAAGAGTTACCTCATCACAAGATCTTGGTATGGTTCAAGTGGGATAGCACATCGGCCTCCAGAAGATCAAGATAGATGCCCATTCTGTGTGTAATGTGTATATATATATATGTATACGTGTGTGTGTGTACATGCAAATCATATTCCCTGTTTCCCACGTTGGTGCCATACGGAACGGTGTCTCATTTTCCAGGAACGGTGAGTGAACGGTGAGTGAACGGTGAGTGAACGAAGCCACGGTGAGTGATCCGAAAGCTGATCCGATAGTAAAAAACCATCCCCGGTTGGGGTTGGCATGAATGGGCACCCCTTTTGGGTCATAGGAATGATATGAAAAATGAAGCCCATACGTTGATGCTTAGTATTGCTTTGTATTGGTGAGATGGAGATGGTTTACCAAATGCGGCCAATAATCTCCATATGGAAAGGTTCCATAAAATTCTGTGAAGGTGTGAATCATATGAATCCAAGGTTCTTGGTTGTTGCTTATATGTAGATCCCATTAAAAATATCTCCAACATATCCCCAGGTGATCCCTAGCTGGTTGATATATCATGATATATCCCAAGTGAGTTGGTCAATCATATCTCAGTTGGAAAACTATCTCCAACATATCCCCAAATAATCCCATTATAGTGGGGCTTTCTTGAAATGGGGGATCCCCAGTTGTCATGGTCATCCGTGACGAGTGGATGATGCCTTTGGGGGCAACCCAAAGGCAAAACCCCATGAGTTCGGAAAGCGAACAAAGGGGGTAACCCCATCATCACCCATTGATAGATGATTTTAAGCGGGCTGGTGTTTTCTGTTCCCTGTTACCCGGCCTGGTAATCAAACATGGCAATGGAAAATCCATCATTTATATACATTTATATACTATTAAGATGATTTTCCAAGCTCGAAACGTCCATGGATTTTTCGGGGATGTTCCAAGTTGTTCCTATGATTTTTCCAATGTTTTTGAAAAAAGTCACTAAGAACGTTGGGTTTCATCCCCAGCCAATCCCCCAGTTTCATCGTGCCGAGGTACGCCAGGCAGGAAGGCTGTAGCAAAAGCGCTCCTGGTATCGTTCCAAGTGTTGCCCCAGGGCGGTGGCATCTCCTAACGCGGATCGTTCGGATCCGTTGGATCGTGAGAATCACATGGTTATAATTTCTAAGGATAAGTGTATATATATATAACCATATATAACAAGGATAAGTATATATAATTCCAATTAGTTATATAATAACCATTTCACGGATATAGTTATATATAGATATATATATATATATATTGGAATGGTTATTATATAACTAATCAAATGGTGAATGGTTATCAAATGGATAATTGGAACTTCTAAGGTTATGTTCATCTCAGCCAGCCAGGGACAGGAAAAAAAACATGAAAAACACATAAAAACACAACAAAGAAAGAAAGGAAAAAAATAATTCCTTGGTCCGGACTCAGTCTGTGGCTGTAAGATTCTCATAATTCTAAGGTTGATAATTGGAAATTTGATAGTTATAAGTTTGTGCGAGTATATATATATATATATTGGTAAATGATAATACTTCACTAACCTGAATTAGGGCCATTTTGGGATGATTCCCCTTATTAACTATGATTTCCAGCGAGGTCGCAGTGAGGTCATTATAATTTGCCCATATATATATATATATATATAGTATATAGATAGATAGATATATATATATACTGTACCTAAGTTATACTAGTGATAAAACTGTATCACCTATGGGAAGATGTGCACTACATTATTATAACGATATAGATCTCGATTTTTTTCCATCACGCCTTTTGACATTTAATATCCCGGTTGTTTGTGGTCATGACCCGCGAGGCAATCATTTATTTTTCCCAAGAAATGTCCATTTTGTTTGAACATAAACTACCCTCTGGTAAACTAAGATAACTATGGAACATCACCATTTTTAATGGGAAAACTTCACTATAAATGGCCATGTTCAATAGCTATGTAAACGTTTACCAGAGGCTATGCAATGTTACACTAGGGGAAACTTGACTTAAAACATCAGAACATCGGACCAGTGCCATCTGCAGAATCGAAAAAGCGGCACCCCAAAATTCCAATGTTCATGCGGAAGATGATACTCAATCATCAAATTTGGGGGTTCCTAAAATAGAGGTACCCCTAAGTCATCCACTTTATCCATTTTGGGTACCCCTGAAAACCACCATTTGTGCACCATCAAATTGGACCATTCACCACGGTCAACATCTGTCAACATTCACCCATTCACCAACCGACAGGCCCAGAAATTGCCCGATGAAAGCATTTGGGGAAGAGGTAAAATATGCAAAAAACCATACTGTAGACTTCAAAATCAACAGTTTTTAGTAGGTTTACCGCATTGCCCAACTCTTAATGATTGCCATCCCAAAAATATCGTTGATATCCTCCGAATACCCACTTCAAATAATGTGATAGATTTTGGTTTGTTACTGCGTTATTATCCATATTTCCCCATAAAGGTTTGAAATGTGTGGGGCTGGGTTTTCCACATGTTTCCCATTTGTTTGTTTTTCACATGTTGCCCATATTTCTCTGCATCGTTACCCATAGAAAATAAATCAGATTGGGTTACCCATCATTTCTGTCCCTGTCTCCTTTGTTTTCATCCATCAAACACAACAAAAAATAAGTATGGACCAGCATTTTCGCCATCTTGGTCCCCGTGAATATCCCGCAATACCAAGAAATAACAACAACTCTTAAGTCTTAGAACCTCTGAAAAAAAAAATATATATATATATACCCGTTATAATTTTCATATAATTTCATCATTCATCCAAAATGGATTCCCTTGGTGGTTCCTTGAAAAGTCCACATTTATTGGATCCCACAAGGTGGTGCCCCCAGCCAGTTATGTGAACGTTGGTGAACATAATCCCCATGAACTAGTTCGATATAACCCCCTAATTCATCAACCCAACAGTGAAATTGGACTTATGTTCATTATGTTCACCAACTGAACGCTATCATTAAAATTAGCTAGTTCGATCCCATTGAAACATATTGAAACCCCCATATTTTCCCATGGTTTTCCCATGGTTTTCCCATGGTTTTCCCATGGTTTTCCCATGGTTTTCCCATGGTTTTCCCATGGTTTTCCCATGGTTTTCCGGGTCAAGTAATTTTCAACCGACCACCGACCGACGTTGCGCAAGCGGCGCCTTCGTTGAGCCCCAGCTGCATGGCCAATTTGGTCCCCTCCACCGAAATGCGGCGCTCCGCCTAAAGGCAGCCAAGGTCCAGGCAGCGGAAGGCCATGGTCCCGGAGAAGTTGAAAAATGGGGATATCATTTTTGACATATATGGTAATTATATGGTAAATCCCCGCTATTAGCTGTGTTTTTAGATATAACGAGTTAGTGTTACAGAAAACCCCTACATCATATGTAGAGAGAGAGAGAGAGATAGATTTGGGTTGTACAAGGTGGTGCCCCAGTTCGTTAGCTAAGTTGGTCAATAACTCCAATAACTATGGTTTATGGTAAATATATCTATACTTACTATGGTTTATAAACCAACATATAACTGGGGGGGCACCACATTGTATAACATGACAATAAAAAAAGATGTGTATGTGTATATATATATATATATGTTTGGGTTTCCATAGTTAATCCCTAATTTTAATAATAGAAAATCTATGAACATATTTTAATAACAGGGATTAATATGGATTAATCATAGAAATTGATTGTAGAATTAAGTTTAAAAAAACAGCAGTAGGATAATAGGAAGTGAAAATAGGAACCCGTAAGACTTATTAATAAGAACTAAGCGGGATGAACAACACTCGGACCTAATACAGGCTAGTAGTAGGAACATATTCCCTATTAGTGGGAAATGATTGGTAATTGGATTGTGCTAAAAATAGTCCCTAAGGATAAAACATAGTACCTGTTCAATGGAATACTCACAATAATAAGACACTAGGAACTGATAATACAATAATTTTGATGATAAGAATGAAAAATAATAAAATTAATAACAAAATATGATAACAATACTTTTTTCCAGCCATACCCGTGCTTCGACATCATTGTCAAATTCAGCACGGCGTTGGCGTAGCCAAGCGTTCGCGCATTGTTTCAAGGATTTAATAAAACTGTCTGTGCATGGCTGCATTCAATATACGACAATCATCAATGGAGCCTTCTTCATAACTATTGAGATGACGTTTGTTTTTGTACACGTATTTTTGGTCAATGCAGCCGGCAGCCAGTTTGTGCGAGGCCGGCCGCATCTCTTCTTGCCATACTGTACCCTGTTCGCTGTCTGGGGCCCAAAAGATACTTGACGAAGGGGATCTGAATCACATGCCCGTATGATGTGTGCTAACAGACTTGCCCTTCTTTCATTATAATGCTCACTGAAAAGTTTCACTGAACAGTGATCGTGCGTATCTTTCTGTACCACAGCCCTTTTTGCATTCGATCTATCAGGCAGCGCAATTGGAAGGCCCCAACTTTACAGCAAAAAAATCGGAATACTAATGACACGAGTTAGTACTTGGACAATAGCCGGCAAAATATAATAGCCCCTCAATAATTGTCACTCACTCTAACCTGCCTACCCCGGCCAACAGCAAGGGGGGAGGGCGTCAGGGCAGAAAGGTTGTGCATATAAACTATGCCTGATTGATGCTATCAAAGGGTAAACCCGCCAAACATTATATTGAGTTTTGAACTTGGTAATAACGCGGCAAACACAACACCAATCAACCCCCCTTCCAAACTTACCGTGCCTTACAAGAAAAATGTATACACTAGTCATGAACAATAATAGGGACTAGTAATAGGAACTGATAAGTTGTTTTTCCACTATTATACAGTTCCCGAGAAAATGGGGATCAAACGAAACCATGAAAAGGGATATAAATGGGATAATGGATACAAGTTGGGATAGCTTGAATCTTTATTATTTATTATAGGTAGATTAAATGGTTAACGGTTGCGTCTACGCTAGATATTCTCGAACTACTTGGAACAGCGTCACTGGCGGCCTGGTGCTATCTTTTCGTTTGACTTGGAAGAACAGTTTTCAGGCTCTTCCAGTTAGCATCCAGGCAGTCGCCCAATGGATATGTGCAAGCGTAGCAACAGATCAGTTGCCGTAGCATGGAACATAGGCTAAGGTAGCATCATAACCACTACGCAGAGCACAGGAACGATTATTAGCACCCCAGCCCGCCCCACCCCAAGATGACATAAAGATCACGTGTGTCAACACATTTGTAGGAACGTTTTTACCGCCCCAGCCCAACCCATCATGACCCCGTTCGCACCGTTCGCACGGTCTGGGATGAACACGGATGAACCGTTCGCAAAGTCAACGTTGGTCAAGACCCCACTGAAAATCGGGTAAAATCCCAATGTTTATCAATTCCATCTCAATCTCTCTGCGGAAAAAATCCCTAGAAACCTAGACACATTGATCATTTTCGAAACGCTCCAAAAAATATGTCTGGTATAAAAGTACCAAGTTCATCCATGTTCTATCGTATTCTATAGCTTACCCTCTGGTAAACGTTTACATAACTATGGAAAATCACCATATTTCATGGGAAAATCGACTATTTCTATGGCAATTTTCAATAGCCATGTAAACGTTTACCAGAGTGTAAATCCCATGTGGTGGCTTAAGCCCCATTTTTGGGTGCCCCATTTTTGGGTGCCCCGTGGTGCCGCCTGTCGCAAGCACATGGCCAAGCGTTGTCTCACATCCTGGTGAATCCATGTGGATAGAGAAAAGCTCGGGATTTTGTGGGAAAATATTGGTATTTAATGCGTGTTAATGTTAATGGGATTTCATGGGATTTCATGGGATTTTAATGGAATTTTAATGGAATGTTAATGGAATTGTAATGGAATGTTAATAGAATTTTAATGGGTGTTTTATGGGTATTAAACGGGATTCAATCAGAATGAACTGGATTATATGGGTTTGTTTCGGGCTTTTTGAGAATCCAGTAGATTCACTATCTCAAAAAAAGGGATCATAATGACAATAAAGTAATAGTAATATAGCAATATTCTATGAGAAAATACGGGAATTTAACGGTGGGCAAGGGCATTTAATAGAAATATCGTGGGGACATCATGCAGGATAGGTATAATAATAATCATAATAATAATAATTTAATAATAATAATAAAAAAATATAATAAATATATATATATGTAGATAATGGAAATTACACTACTTGGGGGGTGTAGTAACTATGGGAATAACCCCTATAAGTTGGGATATGGGGGCCCCACAACTATGGTGAAATATAGCCACTCAGTTCACGGGAACTGCGCCAATGATAATGATCATATGTGCAAAAGTTATCATCCCATATCAACAGTTGATAATTTATCTTACGATAACTTTGCTAGGTTGTTTGCTTGTCCAATGTAAAACCTTACTGATCTAATTTCCGGTTCAACCTGTTCTTTAACTCATGAATGTGGGCATGTTTGTCAAAATTTGCAGCCGCAATTTTCGCAGCTTGAAGGCAGCCAACCGATATTGCCCGCAAGAAAAAACGTATTATTTGGGTCTATGAGTCTGTCACAGGCTAAGAGTCCTGAAAAAAAAATCGAAAGAAAAAACGCATGTTTGATGGTCAAATGTCACATGTCTTGTTGGTAAATTGGGTAAATTGGCCATGGTTGTTGCTGAAAAATCCAATGTTTACACCATGAATAAAGCCACGATTTTCCACCATTTTTGGTTGCTCAAAATCCATATTTTATTGCTGGAAAAACACAACTTTTGTCGGTCAAACCAATTTCATTGCACGAGTATCTGAAAAAGAAACACTTACAGTAATCAGTATATGTATCTTAGATTCTTGAAAACTCAATGTAATCATCCATTGTGGGAATGCCGTTCTTTAATCAGTCAGAAGTTATATGATTTACCCTCTGGTTATTTAACATAGCCATGGAAGCCATGGCCCATAGAAATAGATGACTTTCCCAGCTAAAAACCTCCATTTATTTGGGGGATTTTCCATGGCTAAGTTAGTCATAACCAGATGGGAACCATCATTAACCACCATTAGGGGGTGTTTTAACCATCATTAACCATCATTAATTATCATTAAATAACCAGATGGTGTGTATATATATATATATATCCATATATTGGGATTAATCATCCCAACTGATTCATAATCATCCCAACTGTTATATGATTTACCAAATCGAGAAGTTGATGATACCTCCAACCCCCCCAACGCTCCCAACGCTCCCAACGCTCCAAGTGGCGCGTTCGGGCACCCCGCTACGACGTGCCGCCCAGCGCAAGGGGCTGCAGTCGAAAGGTGCCGGTGGAGCGTGGTCATGTCGAGCCTCCAAAGGGGGATCGGTTCACCATCTAAAATGGGGATTTTCTACATACCCAGATGCTCCATGTATGGTATATTTACCTACATTTGGGCGATTTTTAGGGCAAATGTTGGTAAATATTCCATACATGGATCCTATGGGATATCAAAAACTGGAGAGAACTGAAAAAATCCTGGATGATTGTGTGAAATCATGTTACCCGGCCTGGTAAAGGTTTACATAACGAACTGGGAAATCATCATGCTATTAATGGGTAAATCAACTATAAATGACCATGTTCAGTAGCTATGTAAACGTTTACCAGGCCGGAAAACTCGGTCCAGGGTATTCCAGAAAAAGTTGCTGTTTCCATACTATTTCACGGTTGATTGTCCCATGATGTCCCACTTCGTTCAGTAAAAAGTACTGAAACAAGGCTGGTGCAAAAGTTGATCCCATTTGTTGCTTCGAATTTTACTGGGATATCTTGTGTTTACCCAGCAACAATGTTGAAAATCTAAGAAATGTTGCTATTTACCATCTGGTAACTTCACTTGTTGACCCTGAAAATCATCAGTTTTTAGTGGAAACTAATCTTCCAACCCCTATCTGCCAGGGTCTATGTTTATTTACTGGAGGGTAATCTGTTCAGAATGGGAAAAAAAACACCTTCGCAAAAGGAATCTAGAAAACCCCAGGTCAATTGTCAAACATACGGTATACCCTCTGGTTATGACTAGCAGTTCGCCATGGTTAAGCCATGGCCCATAGAAATAGATGATTTTCCCAGCTCACAACCTCTATTTTCCATGGATTTTAATTTTGATGTATTCCTTCTGGTTGACCCATGTTGACCCAACCTGGAAATCCTCAGAAGTCGTCAGGAAAAATTTACACATCACGAAAGGCACAGAACTATTTCAGAGCCGAAGATGAATGCTAGACTTGGTTGTTTGATGTTGTTTGTTGATTTTCTGCTGAAGGTCTGGTTTGAAGTCTTAGGATAAACTGCTAAATCCATCCCAACCCCGAGCAAGTTATTGAAAAATTGGCAAATTTCATCTCGATTTTGTCCACTCTGAAAAACGCGTCAATCTATGTGGCGATCTAGTCCATAATCACCAGTTTCAAAAGAAACGCACAACTCCATATCCATCATTGATAGGTTATATCCCCTTAAATCTTCCCATTAGGTGGTGTTTCTGAGCCATTTTCTAGATTATCTAGATATTATTGATATTATCTATATTATTCTAGGTTTGTTATATCATGATAGGGGAATATCCGCCATGATCCCCGACCTTGGAAATATACAGATATACGATCTAAATGGTTGATATACTGTATGTACAAATATATATATATATATCATATATATATCATATATATATATCATATATATATATCATATATATATATCATATATATATATCATATATATAATAATATACCATTATGATATACTTATATGATCTACAATAGCCAAATATATGTCCCTGACCTTAGAAATCGCTGCTGTTGGGGTCAGGTCGCCAGTTTTCCGTTTTGGCATCGCCTGCAGCTGAGCTCCCAGGGTAAGGTCCACCAAGGCGACGCTCCCCTGGAACAGCGCCAGCTCGGAAAATCGCATAGAAACAGAGGTTTTACCCTCTGCAAAGTGGTGCCACAGTTCGGAATCGCTAAGTTGGTGCAAAATGGTGAATTATGGTCCAACTCCAATTTCACGAACTGGTTTATGGTAGGTATATTGACATACTTACTCTGGTTTATAAACCAACTTATAACTGGGGGGCACCACCTTCTGGTAAACTCATATCCCATGCTTGGTGAAATGGTGAAATCCCACTATTATCCCATGAAAAAAAACCTTAAAACTCACTTTTATCCTCTGATAATCGTTTACAGTTTGCGAACTGGAAAATCACCACGGACGGAATAGGTAAATCTACTGCTGATGAGCCATGGCTTCAATAGCTATGTTAAATTACCACCGGGTATAATGGGACAATCAACTATCTAGATGGGGGATTTTCCAGTACGAACCGATTTCACCGGAGGGTTAGATCTCAACCTGTTGGAATCAGAAACCTCAAAGATCTCAACCATCCTGAATCTTATATGGGACGTAGTGTTAGATGGTTGCATTATATACATCCCCTGTTGTATTTCCAAAGAGAAACCTACCAGGACAGTAGGAAACTATGCCAAAATCACGGTTTGTTCTCATGGGGGTGCATGGAATGTGACAATCCCCAATTTCCACTGGGAAGTATTACCCCCAGTGTACAATCATCAACCAAGCGGTTTCTTTTGAACTGCTCAAATGGGTCACAAGTACCTATAATTCATAAGGGCAGTTGGAAATTGGACTGGGACTGATGGGGGGGGCTAGAGCCATCCCTGCTGAAGGTTGAAGATCATCTACCCCAAGCAGTTGCTGATCTGCTGATGTCTGCCAAAGATTAAAAAAAAGTGCTGGTGGGATATCTGGTTTTCATCCAGTGTTTTGGTTAATTTTGTGACACGGCTTACAGGCAACTTCTATAAAACGATAGAAAAATAAATTGAACTAAAAAAAGCGAAAACCAATCCAAAAAAAAAGCAAAACCCAATCCAAACCTCAATTAGAAAAAAACAAAAAAAATGCAAAAAAAAGCAAACTCCAATCCAAACCTCAATTAGAAAAAAACAAAAAAAAAGCAAAAAAAAAAACAAAAAAAAAGCAAAACCAAAAGCAAAAAAAAAGCAAAAAAAATGCAAAAAACAAGCAAACTATTTGCGTTCACTGTTTTTCGCTTTTTTTCCGCTTTTTTTTCGCTTTGTTTTCGCTTTTTTTCGCTTTTTTTTCGTTTTTGTTTTGTTTTTTTTTCGTTTTTTTTCCATTTTTTTTCACTTTTTTTTCGCTTTTTTTTCGCATTTTTTTCGCTTTTTTCCACGAGTTTCTTACATTTTCGAAGGTCCCGGTCATCAGGTCACCTGAGAAAGAAAAAAACGAAAAAAAATGCGAAAACAAAGGCGGAAAAAAAAGCAAAAACAAAGCAAAAAAAAAGCAAAAACAAAGCAAAAAAAAAGCGAAAAAAAAGTGAAAACAAATAGTTTGCTTTTTTTTGCTTTTGGTTTTGTTTTTTTTTGCTTTTTTTTTGCTTTTTTCTAATTGAGGTTTGGATTGGAGTTTGCTTTTTTTTTTGCATTTTTTTTGCTTTTCTAATTGAGGTTTGGATTGGGTTTTGCTTTTTTTTTGGATTAGTTTTCGCTTTTTTTATTTGTTTAAAATTCTTTAGAAGTAGGCTGAAGGCATTTCACAAGGTTAATTCAGTGAATGGTTAAACCATTGCAAGTGAGGTGGTGTGGGTCAAAAGTTGGTAAAGTTGGTACGGTGGCAACCCAGATTTACTAGCCAAACACAAGCCAAACACACGAATGTTGGGAACCCCAACCCATCCAAAACATGTGTCATACTGTGATACGAACCAGGCAACCGCTTTATGTTTTGGTGTGCTGGAATTTGGTCCATCAATAAACCTACCAGTACCACTTGAGACTTGGGGATGCTTACCACCCACGGAAATTGTAGGGTGATGCTGATTGGCTTCAATTTCATTAGTCCCATCCTCCTATATAATCTGGTTGGTGGTATACCTACCCCTCTGAAAAATATGAAAGCCAGTTGGGATGATTATTCCCAATAAAAATGGGAAAAACATGTTCCAAACCACCAACCAGGAATGTTTTTAGGCCAATCAAGGACCCAAACTGATAGATCCAGGGACCAGACTCGTTGGGGTCCATTTTTTTCCGTGATGTGTTTTTGGATCCCCCAAGTTATTCACAACATGCCAAATCAAACACCATACCAGCGATTTCATAGGTTGTGCCAGGAATAAAACATGGCTAACTCATGCCAACTCTACAAATCTGAGGCACAACTCCCAGACTTCACACCAAAAAAACATGGTTCTTTAGCAAAATATAGATATTATCTAGTATTATCTAGTAAGTGTTCCTCCACTTGTGGCTAAGTTGACCACCCAAAAGTCTCAAATACTTCTGATTTATCCACTTGCATGTGGCACCGGAATCCGGAATGCACTGTCCCACCTGTGGTGTGGGTTGCAGCCCTGGTTTCAGGGCGGCAAAGAGCGCATTGGCGGCTTCCAACTGAGCATCTTCCCTCGGTGCGAAGTCTTCGAAGTGACAAATCACTAGTTGAAGAATCAGAGCCCCATCATAGCCAAATACTAATATGATGATTATAGATACTATTGTTTACCTAGCAATCAATAGGTAACTATGATAGTAACTCGAATATAAACAATTCATCGTCTATACTGGTTGGTGAATAGGTAACCATTAGTAATGATATGTAATGCTGATGACTTGTTAATCATCAACTGGTGTATTTTACAGTAATGGCTGAGTTGGATTGGGGGTGAAGGGGCCCAGCCCGCAGCCCAGAGGTAAAGGGGTCATGTTTACCACAAAATCCATTTAGCTATCATAACATCAACAAAAAAACACCACCTCGTAGCTATGTCAACAATGGTCGGTGATGTTGGTAGTTTTAAACATTAGGTCTTTAGTTACATTACCCTCTGGTAATTTAACACAACTATGGAAAATCACCATGTTTAGTAGGTAAATCAACTATAAATGGCCATTTTCAATAGCTATTTTGACATAACCAGAGGGTAGTTGGCTTGATGCCTTGATTCATGTTCTTCAATGATCATCGCATCATCCCCAGTGGAAATGAGTAAACAACCACAGTCCACAGTGTACCACCTTTTTTTCCACATATGACATTAATACTACCATATATATATATATGAGTATTTATATATATATATAATACGCATATCTTCATTTCCCAGATATTATAAATATAAATGTATGTGGGAATATCTCAAAATAGGGTTTCGCCGAGCAATCTATTTTGAACTTCAGAAAAGGGGTTGGGGATACACGGGCACCCCTTGTTTTGAGTGCCGGACATTTTGAGAATACATTTACCCTCTGGTAAATTAACCGGGACAACCCCTCGCCCTACGAGGGTGAGCGGAGCAAGCAACCCATTGGTTCCATTATCCCAGTGTGTGGAGATTTCCTTGTTATAACATTTCCTTGTCATAATCTCCTGGCCCCATGGAACATATACGCATACTTCTATTAGGGGGTTCATTTAGGGTTTACATAAGTTATAAAATCGCCGGGCCCCATGGAACATGTACGCATACTTCTATTAGGGGTTTCATGAGGGCTTACATAAATTATAAAATCTCCCGGCCCCATGGAACATATACGCATATTTCTATTAGGGGTTTCATTTAGGGTTTACAGAAGTTATAAAATCACCCGGCCCCATGGAACATATACGCATACTTCTATTAGGGTGGTCATTTAGGGTTTACATGAGTTATCAAATCCCCCGGCCCCATGGAACATATACGCATACTTCTATTAGGGGGTTCATTAGGGTTTACATAAGTTATAAAATCCCCCGGCCCCATGGAAGATATACGCATACTTCTATTAGGGGTTTCATTTAGGGTTTACAGAAGTTATAAGATCCGGAGTCGCCAAAAAGTGGAAAAGATTGAAAAAGTGGAAATGGCCGAAACGCGTGAAGTCCGCAGAGGGTTCACTTTTCTGACTGATTTTTCCAAAATTTCGTCTTAGACCACGCTAACTCACAGATGTACCAGAGTCATAAAACACTGTGCCTGCGCAGAGAAATGAGCTTCCCACTGACGTTCATACGGCCATTCCGGGACAACCCTCAGTCCTGCCCGTAAATTAACATAGACCCTGGCAGATAGGGGTTGG
>CAMXCT020005445.1:970907-1213146 GCA_947184155.2 Cladocopium goreaui
GGTGCAACCAGCCACCACAGTCACTAGTCATTCCCTTTACCAAGACTTATTCCCAAACATGACATACCATGGGGAAAATAACATCCTTTATGTACATTCTGCATAGACATGGGTACAGGTGTAGCATGTATCCGCATGTATATGGAACTTAAATATAGGTACAAAAAGTGTCTGAACATCCTTTTTGTGCATGGAGCGTCATCCATGGTCATCCCACAAATCTGAAACACCTCGCAACCCTACCAAAGAAGTGAGTGACGACAATGTAGGTAAACAACAGGGAATGGTGAACAAAAGTAGAACTATGAACCACCGGTTGCTACTGTAATCACTGCCAAGTTTCAGGGTAACGGTCAGAAACATCTCAGTTCCTACTCACCAACTCTCTACCAGGGGAATTACTTCACTATGGTATCGTGAACTTCCTGAAGCTACAGAACTAGAAGCCTAGTTCAGAGTCATCATGGCAGGGTGGACTATGCAACTTTGTCAGTAGTTCTTAGTGCTCCCTGGGTGATAAAAAAGGTGAGAACTGGAACTGGCACTGGTCATATTCATGAAGTACTGGTATACTAGGTTTGTACAATAATGTGGCTTGCATGGTCACCATTGCTGTTGATCTATATCAAGCATTTAACTGACTGGGGATGTTTCAAGGATATTCACAAGCAAAACAACTTGACATGATTCAGGGTGTTGGTCACATCTAGTCCCTGCTCGATAGAGATACCGTGCCACTGGCAGGCTGATAGATTTTCCAATATCACAAACATGAAAGCACCTAGCATCACTATGAAAGCAAGTGGCAGGATCCGTCAAGCTATATCATGAATCATTGAATTATCAGTGTGCAAGAATCTTCAACAATTAACCACAACCATGGCAAACACACCCTGCATTCTGCAACTCATCTTCGACAGAGTGAAATGTCGTGAAATGTCTCCGAGGGTGGATCCAGGTCTTCGAGGGCACGGACAAGTTTTTTGAGAGCACAGTTGTGTTGACCTTACGTGAAACTCGCCCTTCGGGTCTGCATCTCCGACCCAGATCGGAACTTCTTTGGGCCAAATTGGAAAAATTGCAAAACTAACAGTTATCAGCCATTATACCGATCGCCCAGCAATTTTGGCAGCTACTTGTGAACCAGTACTGGTTGGTGGTTTTAACAATCCTGAAAAAAATAGTCAAACAGTCAAACTGGATTGTTATCCATATGTAATGGAAAATGCATGTGGCTGAAACCACCAACCACTTAGTGGTTGGGTACCCCCAGTCACCATGGTTGTAAATTCCCATCAAAATGATTATTACCAACCAAGGTTAGCAGCCACCCGTCCGCCAGCACGTTCTGCCCACCTGCACGCGTGCGATTGGCAAACCCCCCCGGTTCCCCACTGGCCAAGTCGGACAGCGACGCCGCCACGTCGGACAGCGACGCCGCAGCCAAGTCGGACAGCGACTCCGCATGCTGCTCACGGAGGGCCAGGCAGGCCGTGATTGGAAGCAACAAGAGCCGCTGCATGTCGCAAGCAACGAAAGGAAAATATACCAAAGTTTGAAAAGCTCGAGCCTAAGGCGGTGCTGTTCTAAACGAATCCTTCTGAGTATCTAAAAGGCGGAAGGTTTCTTTCCATCCAGGCTTTCTAACACGAAAAGCACCAAGCAAGTTCAACGGAGCTGATCTCAGCTGTCAGTCACTGCTTTGGTGATCACCCTATCTTCGCAACAACCTATATAATCAATATATAATCTGGTTATTTCCTATGCTCAAGCTTGTTTCAGTGATTTGCAGCCTGACTGACCCAAACATGTCCATGTCAACATATGTCAACCAAGCATTAGTAAACAAGCAAATCATAAATCATAAATCGCTGCCGATTTTTTGGGATGGAAATCCTCCAAGTCGCAGAAAAACAAGTGACGCGACCGGAGCTTCAAAGTTGCAGTTCCAGTGAACTAACTAACGATATATCATCACATCAGGATTTTTAGGTGCTATATTCCATAGAAAACCCAAGGATTTTACCGCTAAAAAAAGCCTGGTTGTATCACCCAAAATAGGGGCCCGGAAGGCACCGATTTTTCGAAAAAACTTCGCTGTGATTTCACAGCATCAACTGGGCTGGCGAAGGACCACATCGCCCACACAGCGAAGCGCCCAATCATTTGCGGGATCCAGTTACTAAGAGTGGGCAATACATGGCAATACTCCGTCTATGATCCAGTTATTTGAGATCTACAGATCTACAGCAGCCCTTGTTTTTCTAGGCTATCAACCACCCTCCAGTTATCCTGGGACAACCTGCAGTTATAGATATATTGGTTATACTATCCCATGACGGATCCATGGTGCTGGTATATATGCTGACATAAAGGGGGTATATTGATGGGATCCATGTTACCATATATCGCAGCACCATGGATCCTATGGGTATGTTCTATTACATCCTCATGTCATGGAAATCCAAATATGTTCTGCCGCTGTGACCGGCAGAAACTCGCCATTAAAAGGAATCGGGGAATCCCTCACAAAATCATCATCCTCCCTTGACCCCTTGACCCAATTTCTCAGTACTTGTTTTGAATTTTTCAATCATTTATACCAGTTAATTTAATGATACTATTACTATTTTGTGCCCAGTAAATAAATAACTTGATCCAAAATCATGCAGAAAACCCAATGATAAACCAGACTCAATGGGACCCACGTCGCACCTGATCTAGGGGCTGGAAACCTGCACGACTTCGCCATCGCAGGCAACCATGGGGATTGATATGGATAGAAATACCATGCCAAAATGGGGAAGTGTATGATATCTTGGCCAAGAAGCATCACACCAAAGCTAGCAAAAATGAAGGCTATACCCGACCCACATCATGATTCACTGGAATGTTTTGACATTTCAAGGACGTTTTCTTGTTGGATATCATTGTGTTTCCATCCAAACCAAGGGGATCTCCGATGATTCTTCGGGTCAACCAATTCATCTGGTGCACATCTTGATGGTTTTCAATTCTTCTGGGGTAAGGAACTATGGCAATAGGGGCCATCTTCTATAAATGATCAATATCATTGCAAGCTGAGTACCAAAAGACGCCACATTTCTTGTGGAGGTTGCTGACTGGAGACCGTCATGGGAGCGACGTAAAAATATGTTTTCTAGATTAATACATCATTCATATATTTATATATTTTTTAATATATAATCTACTATACTCTATATATATATATATATATATGGGAAAATTATAATAATTCACTAACCTGAATAGTTCGGCCATTTGGGGATGATTCCTCTTATTAACCATGATTCCAGGCTTTGGTCGAACAGTGAGGTCGTTATAATTTACCCAGATATATATATATATACCCTCCAGTGAATCAACATAGATTCGGGGGGTCCTAGGGTCCTGGAGGAAAAACCCCCATCCAAGTCATTGGACCATGAAAAAGCATATCAAAGCTGTGGCTTTGGTATCCCTCATTTTAAGAACCCCCCATATGGTCCTTTTCTGGTCATTTATGATGATGTTTATATATGTTTGTTATGATCTGTGACTATCTGTGACTATGATTGTAATCATGAGAATGAGAATATATGGCCATCAATGATACTGTAGATAGTCCTACTGTAGAAATCATATTCAATGAGAATATTGCCATAGGCCATAGATATTGTAGAATGATATTTTGCTATCCATCTCATATTCGGAATCCTTGGCCAGCTTTAGAAAACCCTATGGATTGATGCCGTTAGTAACAACTGTTACCCGTGGCACCATGGATAAAATCCCCACCAGGCATGTAAGTAGACTAGTCATCAGACTCGTAGATTCGTAGATCATGAATCGCGAAAAAAGGTTGTGATTTAAAGAATTCCTGCACATGAAAGGTGCATTCTAAATTTTCTAAAGAAATGCACTTCTCTGGGCATAAAAAACCCTCTGGTAATGACTAACAGTTCGCTATTGAAGCCATGCCCCATAGAAATAGTCGAAGGAAGTTTAGGGGGAGAAACTTCCGTGTTACGGACTTTTAGAATGTCAGGGAAAGAGTTAGTCAAAGAAAGAGTTAGCAAAGAAAGAGTTCGTCAGGGAAAGAGTTAGTCAAAGCAAGAGTTAGCCAAAGAAGAGTTAGTCAAAGAAAGAGTTAGTGAGGGAAAGAGTTAGTCAAAGAAAGAGTTAGCAAAGAAACAGTTAGTCAGGGAAAGAGTTAGTCAAAGAAAGAGTTAGTGAGGGAAAGAGTTAGTCACAGAAAGAGTTAGCAAAGAAAGAGTTCGTCAGGGAAAGAGTTAGTCAAAGAAAGAGTTAGTCAAAGAAACAGTTAGTCAGGGAAAGAGTTAGTCAAAGAAAGAGTTAGTGAGGGAAAGAGTTAGTCAAAGAAAGAGTTAGTCAGGATATATGAGGTAGTCAAAGAAAGAGTTAGCAAAGAAAGAGTTAGTCAAAGAAAGAGCAAAGAAAGAGTTAGCAAAGAAAGAGTTCGTTAGGGAACGAGTTAGTCAAAGAAGTTGTTCCCGCAATGTAAATGGGATTGCAAGTGGTGCTGGTGGATGAGTTGCCGATGGAGTTTTGAAGGAAGTCTCGCACGAAATGCGTTTTTGAGAGATAGCAGATGCACGAAAGCCTATGTTATTCCATACAAAGTCCGTCCCCGAACCTCGATGATCTACCTCTGCGGTGCGACGGTTGCGAGACGGTCTCGTGTGTGGTCGGATCATGCTCGGATCATGGTCGGATCATGCTCGGATCGGTTCCGCATTGTAAATGGGGTTTCAGCTGTTTTTCGTGCATGTGCGGTCGACAGAATTCCATTGTGATTTGCAGCTGTATAGGATCGTTCCCGCATTGCTTAAATGATTTTCTTAGGTATGCATTTATAACTTACACTTATAACTAGGCAATGCCTACTTATAATCGGGTCAAATAAATTTATAAATTAGCTAAACAAAGCCATCCAATTTACAAATGCGCCTCAGATAGCAGCTGATTGCTAAAGAGTTAGGGTACATACAACCAGAGATAGTTTTGTTTAGGGACATAATTCTAAGTCTGGTTGTAAGTGGTTATAACTCCTGCACGTTGACTTTTTAAAATTTGCAAAATTTTGTTTTTTTTGGGGGGTTGGAACTTGACAGGAAAGCAGCTTTGAATGCATGTGTTGCACTTCCGTTGCCATTTCATTGCTTATTTTTGGGTGGCTCGCCCCCTTTCTGCATGGCTCGCCTGCAGGCCTGTGTGGCAAAGATGTCAAGGCATGGCGGTGGTGGTTGGTTTCACAATGGCTATGGTGGAGGTGGTGGCTCTGGCGGTGGCTCTGAAGCCCATATGGGCCCAATACCGTTGCAAGGTGGAGGCACCTTGACGGCTGAGGATCGTGCCAGGATTCTTTCAGCGACTGGCTGCAGTGCTGTGGTGCGGTTTCGACAGCAGTGGGGTCAAAGATGCCTTTCCATCAGCGGCCCTGCAGAGCGTTTGAGTGAAGCAAGGAGGTTGTCGGATGAAGCCATCAGAGCCAATGGGGAAGAAGGTGGGCGACGGGAAAATGCTGCCATAGAAGGTCTCCGGCAAGAGAACATTGCCATCAAGGCAAGGGTGACAGCCTTGGAGTATCAGAATGGACAACTGTGGGCTGCAGCTCGGTGTGCCATGCAGGCAGCAAAGGAGACCAAAGATGCCTTGGAAACCCTGCAGTCAAACATGGAGACAAAGAAAAAGAAACACAAGAAGAAACATGACAAAGGAGAGAAGATCGAGGGCAAGCAAGTTACGACCACCGAAGACGAGGTGCCCATGAAGCAGGAACAACAAAGCTCTGATGATGAGAAACCCCAGGTTTCAAGCGCAATGGATGAGAAAGCTGAGAGCCCAACAACTAGCAAGAAGGAAAAAAAACCTGATGTTGAGGGCCACTGCGAGGAGGAGGGGACTGAGAAGATGGAGGACTTGCAAGATCCACCTTTGAGCCCAGCCTCAGTTCCTTGTTTTTGCAATCCTTCAAGTTTTTGGGGTGTGTCTGCATGATTTTTGGTTATACAAACAATACATAAACAATACATATCCACAATATCCAATGAGAAATATGTATTTTGGCCATCCATTCTTCAGTAATCCCAGGACACAAACAAGACTGCAGTGGCATCGGAGGAATGCAACAGCGATGATGCTGAGTCGGTGCCAACCATTTTGCCTCCAGATGGCCTTCCATTGACATCGACGACTGAGGGCGGCGATGGAGGCACTTTGGATTCCAAATGAAGAGGCTCGCCCTTCGTTTTGGATTTTGCATTGAGGACAGATGTGGTTTGAAAACATGCGCGCTGTGAAACATGCACAGCGATTCAATGAAAATCATGCAAAAGCATGCAAAAGCAGCACTGTTTTTTTTAACCAATGCGTTTGCAATGTATCTGCTCATTTCTGCGCAGCCGTTTTCATCGAACCGACTATGCAGAAGGCTCGCCATCTGATGATTTTGAGAAGGCTCGCCTCTCTAATCTTTGTGCTCATGGGAGTAAAAAAATTGTATGAAGAGACATGTGGAAAGAAACGGCATTTGTCTGTTTCCATTTCAGCTGAAGTTCACATGTCAGGAGGGGACGGATCATTCTCTCACCAAAGAAAGCGAATCAGGGACGAGATGACCGATGTTTTGTTGGAGGAAGGTGGCATGTGTGGCTCCATCTTGAGGAGCATGAAGATTCCATGCAATGACACAGGTAGCGTCGATTGGCACTACTTGCACCCTTGTGCTCTCCTGCATGCATTCTCAAAGAGGCGTCCAGAATTTGGGGATTTGCTGCGCAATGCAGAGACACACAGGATTTGTGTTTACATGGATGAAATCACGCCCGGTAATGTGCTTCGACCCGATCATGGAAAAAGCGTTGCTATGTGGTATTGGACCCTGTTGGATTTTCCTGATTGGTACATTGGAAGAAACGAAGGTTGGTTCTACTTTGCTGCTTTTCCGGTCAAACTGATTGGTGGGGTAAAAGACGGTTATAGCTACTTGTTTGGACGGATGATGGAAATCTTTTTGGAACAAGAAGGACCGTTGAATTTCACTACAGGATTCCCATGCATTTCCTCCAGGGGCATGTTCCTTTGCAAGGGAAAATTGGAAGCCGTGCTGTCGGACGAAAAATCCATCACGGCACTTTGGTCACTTCGAGGTGCCACCGGCACAAAACCTTGTTGTTTCTGCCAAAATGTGGTGGGGCATATGGCCCGAGACAAGGTTCAAAACCATGCATGGCTGGTTCACTACAGTTGCTCATCTTCAGAAAGATTTGCAAAGCACACTGCCTCTACATTTTCAGAAATGCGTGACAAACTGGAAAGAATTTCTGGAAACAAGAAAGAATGTCAGAAGTTGGGGCAAGCATATGGCTTGACATTCAAAGCAACAGGAATTCTCTGGCATCCCACTCTGCGGGACAAAGTCTGCCCAGTGCGACAAACAGTCTATGATTGGATGCACATCTTGGTAGCAAGTGGAGGGGTGTGTCAGTACGAATGCAATGAGTACGTCAAAGTGCTAAAAGGACAAGGGGTTTTGCCAGCACAGCTGGATGCTTTTGCAGCACAGGTGTTTTTTCCAAAAAATACCAGCAGTTACCGAAAAAGTTCTTTGAGGAACGTGTGAATTGGGAGGACAACACGGTTCTAAAAGCATTTGCTGGTGAAACTTTGCTTGTTGTGGACACGCTGGTCCTCTTCAATGAAATTGTTTTGAAACCTTTGGGGATCCTGCAAGATCATCGAGAGAGCCTGGAACTTGCGTCAGACATCCTGGGTATTTTGTCACTTGGTGCTGCAGCCAATCAATTTCAAAGGGAACTTAAAAGAAAAATTGCACGACACAATGAATTGTTTGAACAACTCTACAGTGAATGTGCAAAGCCAAAGTTCCATTGGCTTTTCCATGTGCCAGAAAACATTGAAAGGATTGGTCGGAGTCTTGCTTGCTTCAACCCAGAGAGAAAACACCGATGTGCAAAGACTGTGGCTGCCTTTGTGCACAACGAGTTTCTGCAGGTCAATATGGCCATGCGCATTGGAAATGAGTGTTTGCAAAGTTTCAGCGATTACAAGATCTGTCAAGAGACTTTCCTGGAAGGACAAGGAAAGGATGCTTCGCAGTGGGACGATATGTTGGGGCAGAAGTTGGGCAAGAAGGTTTCAGTTAAGGTAGGTAACAAGCTTATGTCCTCTAGGGGGCTGGTATCTCTTCACGATGCTGTTTGGGACAAAGAGCAGGGGCAATTGCTTTTCCCGACCAAGTTTTTGCAGGTGACTGAAGTATTGTCTAGACAGCTGACCGTTATGTGTTTGGCAAAATGCCACAAGCATGCTGGAAACGGATTGTTTGAAGACATTTCCTCAGAAGATTTGTTGTTCTGGAAGTCTGAATTTCAAACAGTGCCTTATACCTTGAGGTCCCAAGGTATGATTCATGCGCTGCTCAAATGATGCGGTGGGAAAAAGTGTGCTTTTGATGCCGAAGAAAGTTTCCTCATTGTGATACTTCATATCCCAATCTGGTGTGATGATTTTGGAAGTATGTATTTACCATGTGTGTTTGATGGATGCTGTTTGGCTCTATATACTGTAATTAAAAAGACCCTGACTTTGAAGGTATTACCTCAAGTTGAAAAACTGTGCGAACAGGATGTCTGACGCCACCTCTGTTGTTGCCAGCGAAGTGTCGTCCGAAGCTGGGGAAAAGGTTGGCGATGCCTTGATGCTTACTGAAGATGAAATTGCAGAAAACCATTGCTGCACCTGCAGCAAGCCTGTTGATGTGGAGAACAGTTTGGTCATTATTCGGGCCAATGTCAAAGGTGTGGAGGTTCGCAGGTGCCGCAGCTGCCACAATGTCAGGAGTGCCATCAATCGCATGACCAAGAACCATGGAACTTTGGTTAAGGATTTCTTCAAAGTGACTGGTGACAGGCTGGAGGCTTTCTACAAAGAGCATGGACATTTACGAGGTGAAGACCTTCGCTCCAAGGTTGAGGAGGTGGTTACAGATTGGAAGACTCAAACAACACGTTTTGAGTTCAATCAGGATGCGGAGTACTTGGATGAAGATGACATCAAGAAAAGGTATGAACACAAGCCTGAGGTTGCAGAGAACATCCTTCGCAATGGGAAGAGGTTTTTTTGCCCTGTCAAGAAGATTTTTTTTGTATGCAGACCCCAAGTACTCAGCCAAAGTCCAGGATGCAATCGAACATGGCACCACAGAGAAACGCAAGGGCCAAATGGCTTTGAAAAACGACGAGCCAGAGCCACCCCAAAAAAAGCCAAAGGCCAAAGCCAAATGCAAAGCAAAGAAGGAAGGAACGGATGAATCCCAAGGAAATGAAGAACCAAAGATGAAAGCTGGTGACAAGAAGAAGTTGAGCAAAAAGCTGGAGGCTGTTATTACCAAGGCTGCCCTTCTCAAGGAGCACCTTGCAAAAGCAGCAACGTTTGGAGACATGATTCCAAAGTATGTGTTGGAAGCTGGCCAGAAGGGATTAGCGGACATGGAGGAGACCAACAAAAAGGCAGAGGAGTTGCTGGCTTCTGGTAAGGGGGAACCCCAGCCAGTGATTGATGGCATTGAGAAACACATTGAGGCAGTCAATGAGGCGACTCTGCGCATCAAAGCCCAAATGGATTCTGCAGCTGCCTTCAAGTGAGTGGGCGAGTTAAGAGCTGAGGATTTATCCCGGCGATTTTGATTTTCAAATCCATAATTGCAGACTGCATTCTTCAATGCAGCAATAGAAGTTGCACGCAGCACTGGGGTGCTGTATGATGCGGTGTGAAAAACAATGCATAGCTTTCACAGTGATGTGTCATGTTTCAAGGGTATCAGGACAGTATCAGAACCGTATCAGAGCCGTATCAGAAGAGTATCAGAGCCGTATCAGAAGAGTATCAGAGCCGTATCAGAAGAGTATCAGAGCCGTATCAGAAGAGTATCAGAGCCGTATCAGAAGAGTATCAGAGCCGTATCAGAAGAGTATTTGAACAATGTCAGTACCATATATCAACAGAGTAGCATGTTTTTTTTGATGTGCCATTAGGCCAGTTATGGCTTATGACTTTATAGTCTGGGAGCAGCAGAAACGATCACAATTTTCAAAAGTTCAAATTCAAAAATGAATTCAAACATGTTTGGGTTATCATTTTCTATTTTCCCATGTGCGGTTTCTCTGCACAGGTTTGGTTTCTTGTAATGCTGCATGTTGTACTCAGTTTCAACTTGATGTGCTACACTAACATGGAGTTCCAATTTTCAAAAGTTCAAAATCAAAAATGAATTCAAACATGTTTGGGGTTATCATTTTCTATTTTCCCATGTGCGGTTTCTTTGCACAGGTTTGGTTTCTTGTAATGCTGCATGTTGTACTCAGTTTCAACTTGATGTGCTACACTAACATGGAGTTCTACTTCAGCGGGCGAGCCTCACTGATTTTTATGCGCATGTTACTGCAGCTTTTTGCTTATAGAAGCACCTGAGTGCAAGGACCATCCTGCACAAAAGTAATTTGAAGGCTCGCCTCTTACTTGAAGAACCCATGGACATCACATCCAAGCAAGAAAAACCAAAGCAAGAGATGGACCGTGATCGAATACTGAGAAAAAGAACTTTGGAGCTTGGAGAAGTGTCTTCCTCAGACGAAGAAACAACAGTAAAGGCTCCAAAGATGTCTTCAACAGAAACCTCAACGAATCCTCAGGGAATTGACTTTGACAAGTTATTTCCAAACTGGTGGGAGGAGGACCAACATTTGGAGACCTGCTTCTGTGACTTTTGCGTCTTGTTTTTTGGGAAGACCAGGCCTTCAATCGAACCTCTCATTTCGACTGCTTTGATGCCAGCATCTCCCAATTCAACTGCTACAGTTAGCATTGATGTGGAGACTGCACCTGAACCTGCCATTGTGGAGACTGACCTTGGACCTGCTCCGTCATCACCTGATGCAGCCTGAGAGAAGTTTTGATTTGAGCCACACGGATGAAAGAATCCTACTTGTGTTTCTCAACACAGTTTGATTTACACACTTAATTTGTTTTCCAAACTTTGGAAACTGCTATCAGGGTGTTTGCGCTAGAAGCATGGGAAAATGGCAGAGGCAGCTTTGATCACACCAACAAATACACAACACATCAATCGTTACCGTTCTTGAGATTACTTTTTGCCAATATCTTTTAAATTTGAACATATATTCAATTTTGCAGCTGGCTTGTGGGGTGACTGGCTACTGCAGTTTGCTTTGGATCCAGTGACTGTTGCATTGCTTGAGGATGGCGCCCAAGCAGTCTAAACCATTGCAAACTGATTGGTCGAGGATTGTGCCCGACCTGGGGCGATTTGTGAGGCCTCTGCATGTCAGCCTTCCTTGTGTGGGTATAGATGGGGCAGGATTTGCGTTGAAGGCTTTGAAAGTGCCTTTTGCAGCCAACAATGTGTATGATTTGGAAAAACGATACAAAAAACACTTGGAGGAACACCTTGCCAGTTCCAAAATGCACCTGGGCAAGGACATCACCGAAGTGGAGTTGAAGGATTTTGAGCGACCGGTGGACTTGCTAATCAGTGGGCCTCCCTGCCCTCCATGGGCTGGCAATGGGAAGCACCAGGGCATCGAAGACAGAAGGGCCCATGTCTTCATATCTGTCATGAAGCTGGTTTTGAGCTTGGTGAAGATTGGTGACCTAAAGGCTTGCGTGATTGAAAACGTAAAAGGGATTTTGAGCAAACATCAGGGCACCAATGTGAGTTTCATGGACTACATTGTCAAGTTTCTGCAGGAACGTGTGCCAGAATTTGATTGGCATGTGGTGACGATGAAAGCCCAAGACTACATGCTGGCCCAACAAAGAACCAGGGTCTTCCTACGGGGGATGCGGAAATGCTATGGTGATGGGGTTGTGCCACCCCCATTGTTTTTGTTTGGAAAGAGGCCCTTGGTTGAGTTCCTGGATTTCAAGCTGCCTTCTGTGGATTGGTCATCCCTGACACCTACCATGACCAAGAACCTGAACGATTCAGTTTTGGCAATGACAAAGATGCTTGAGGATGGAGAGGCAATGGAAGAAGACATCCTTTGTTTTCCATTGGATCGAGCGGAGGGGAAGGTGTATGCGCGAAGATTTTCCAAAAACATTGTGCCGACACTCACAACAACGAACAAGTACCTCTTCCTAGCCTCACTGGACTTGAGCAAGCATGAGAAAAAACGCAAATGTTTTCGATTTCTGGACCCGAAGGCCTGGGGTTTTGGTGTTCAGTTCTTTGGTTCTGGGGATGAACATGTACTGTATATCTATTGCCTATTGCTGTGTTTTACAACTTCACACTTTGTTTTTGCATTTCTTTTAAACAAGTTTCACCCCTTTGAGGAACGTATGCTGTTGCAAGGATTCCCTGCAGACACGCTGGATGGCTGCTCTGATGCTCTCAAGGTTCAAGGAAGTGGCAACGCCTACCCAGTTCCACTGATGGTTGCAGTGCTGAGCGACATTGTGAAGGAAATCAAGACGGGCTTGTCGGAGCCATCTGCCAAGGAGCCTTTGGACAATCCTTCTTGCGCTGCTCTTTGCAGTGACTTCGACTCTTACATGGGCAAGTTCGGGGACCAACGCCAAGGTTCCAAGAAGCAAACAGGTTTGAAACGACCTGCATCTGCAAAAAGCAAAGTAATGAATGAGAAGAAGGAGAAGGCAGTTAAAAAAAACATGAAGAAGAAGCAGGACAAATCCAAAGAGAGCAGCAAGAACCCCAAGAAGACTGGAGGTGCAAGTGGACGAGTGCGCCCAGCATACCGATGGATTGGATCTTCTGAGTCTTGATTGCTTCAAAAGCTTCAAAGGCATGTGACATTTGAGGTTGTATGAACCAAATGCGCCCTGATTGAGCTTGAGTATGGAAAAACATGTTTTTGAGAAGAACCTCTGTGTGTGTGTCATGTGTTTCTCATCTGTGGACACACATGGAAACTGCATCCTTGAAACATATTGAATTTTTGTGGCCATTTATAACATCTCAAAACTGTGGAAGGCTCGCCTCCCACCATACTTTATCACTTTGTGAAGGCTCGCCTCACAAGTTGCCTTTCCTGTTCTGCAGCGATGGCTTCAGGGAGGCTCAAGGACTTGCTGGAGTTTCTCTCTGTGATGCAATCTCAGCCTGGAGAGTATTCAGAAGAGAAGCAAGCAAGGTTGCTGGATGCGTGTTTGAGAGATTTTTTGGTTGGCCCAAAGGTACCAATGGCTGAAGGGACGCTTATGGCCAAAGATGTGCAAGAAGCGTCCATACCACAAGAGATGAAGGACAGGGTCATTGCATGTCTGCAGGACAAGATGTTGGAAGACAAGGGTTCTACCAGGAAAGAAGGGAAACGAGGAAATGGAACCCAGAACCACCGCTACCTGATGAATTACTTTACCAAAGAAGAGTGGGATGACCTCCGGTCTGATGCGAAAAGCACAAACAGCAAGATCCAGGTTTTGAAAGAGAGGTTCATGAAAATTGGGCTCAGAAACCCTGCAGAACCAACATTTGTTCTGGCCAACGCAATTCTCCATGTGGCGGCCTACCAAGGGCCAATCGATATGATGGAGTGTGATTTGAACAAAGCTTTTGATGTACTCAAGGACATCAAAGCAATTCACCGAGCCTCTTTGAAAAGGATGATGAGTTCAGGCATTGATGACTACCCTGAAGTTCCATCAGCCATGGATGCAGAACTGTTCAACCAGGCCTACAGGCATGGACCTCCTGTTCAATGCCCGTTGGATGTGGCAGTCATCCAAAAACTGGCGGATTGGATGCCAGCAAGGGGAACCCATGGCGAAGTGGCCCGCAGCAAGGTTAAACTTGGGACGATGGGGCAAAATTCCATGTTTGGACAAGATGCTATGATGGGACGCATGATGTGCAATGCTTTCATGGATCGTTTCTTCAACAATCAGCCATCGGGGGGCTCTGCACACATTGAAGAAAACCGGTCTTTGAAGAGGAGGAAAAGCCTACTGGCGTTGGAAGATGTCAAAAAACATGAGGAACCTGCACCTGATATCAAAAAGGAGGCAGCAAGCAAGGAGGCAGAAAAAAATGAAAATGAGGACGACCAACGTGATGCTGGCACAGCCACAGTTGATAGCATGGCAGCAAGCATTCAGGCCCAATTGGCAGACAACAAGGGACCAAAGGACACGAAACCAGCGGCCAAGAAACCACCCAAAAGAAAAAATCTAGACAAGACCAAGGACAAGAAGGTTCAAGAGTCAAAAGTTTCCAAGTCCAAAGTTTGTGGAAAGAAACTGAAATTTCCTGGAACCACAGCCCAAGGAGCGATCCATTTGGATGCTTGCACCATTTACACATGCCCCAAAAGCTCGAACTGGCGTGTCAAGAAAAACGGAGACAAAAAGGACAGGGCGTTCTCTTGGAAGAAGGACAAACCATCTGAGGTGTGGGAACGGGTCATAGCCTTTGTTTCAGAACTCCAAGGCTGAGTTTCTGAGTTTGCAGTGGCTCGCCCTGCGTGTGTTGCTGGGGACTTTAACGCACGCCGAAAAAAAAAGTGCTTAGCGTTGTCACCGTCACTACTCCAAAGTTGGGTTTGTTTCCATGGGCGAGCCTCATGGTACATTTTTTTAGGTAGTATTTTTTTCATGGGCGAGCCTCATGAAAATGAGCACACTACAAAGAACCAAACAAATGAAAAAACCATTTCAGTTTTAAGTGACTTGAACCACTTGGACGCATGTTTGGACCGGGTTTCAAAACAATCCTCACGGGCAAGGAAAATATTGAGATACTCGCATGTCACTTTTTTGGCATTTTTTTTATTTCTTTTCAAAAAATGAAAACTCAACGTGCAGGAGTTATAACTGGACTTACATGTCCCCAAAAACAACGTAAAGTTCAATGTTCCCTAAGCATTTATAAGTCATACATAGAAGTGTATAACCAAAAAAAACGTTTAAGTGTAAATGGGGTTGCAAGTGGTGCTGGTGGATGAGTTGCCGATGGAATTCCATTGTGATTTGCAACTCTAGGATCGTTCCCTCACTGCAAATGGGATTGCAAGTGCTGCTGGTGGATGAGTTGCCGATGGAGTTTTGAAGGAAGTCTCGCACGAAATGCGTTTTTGAGAGATAGCAGATGCACGAAAGCCTATGTTTTTCCATACAAAGTCCGTCCTCGAACGTCGATGATCTACCTCTGCGGTGCGACGGGTGCGAGACGGTCTCGTGTGTGTGGTCGGATCATTCTCGGACCATGGTCGGATCATGGTCGGATCGGTTCCGCATTGTAAATGGGGTTTCAAGTGTTTTTCGTGCATGTGCGGTCGACAGAATTCCATTGTGATTTGCAACTGTAGGATCGTTCCCGCAATGTAGATGGAATTGCAAGTGGTGCTGGTGGATGAGTTGCAGATGGAATTCCATTGTGATTTGCAACTGTAGGATCGTTCCCGCAATGTAAATGGGATTGCAAGTGGTGCTGGTGGATGAGTTGCCGATGGAATTCCATTGTGATTTGCAACTCTAGGATCGTTCCCTCACTGCAAATGGGATTGCAAGTGGTGCTGGTGGAGGAGTTGCCGATGGAGTTTTGAAGGAAGTCTCGCACGAAATGCGTTTTTGAGAGATAGCAGATGCACGAAACCCTATGTTTTTCGATACAAAGTCCGTCCCCGAACCTCGATGATCTACCTCTGCGGTGCGACGGTTGCGAGACGGTCTCGTGTGTGGTCGGATCATTCTCGGATCATGCTCGGATCATGTTCGGATCATGTTCGGATCGGTTCCGCATTGTAAATGGGGTTTCACCTGTGTTTCGTGCATTTGCGGTCGACAGAATTCCATTGTGATTTGCAACTGTAGGATCGTTCCCGCAATGTAAATGGGATTGCAAGTGGTGCTGGTGGATGACTTGCCGATGGAATTCCATTGTGATTTGCAACTGTAGGATCGTTCCCGCATTGTAAATGGGATTGCAAGTGGTGCTGGTGGATGAGTTGCCGATGGAATTCCATTGTGATTTGCAACTCTAGGATCGTTCCCTCACTGTAAATGGGATTGCAAGTGTTGCTGGTGGATGAGTTGCCGATGGAATTCCATTGTGCTTTGCAACTGTAGGATCGTTCCCGCAGTGTCGGGTGGTTGCGTCAAGGTTGCTTTTTGCTGTGGCTGCATTGGTAATATTACTATTGTCTTTTGCAGCTGGACTTCGTAAATCGTATTGGAGTGGCTGCATGAAGGCTGCCACAGTGATTTGTCAGCAGATTTTTTTCATTTTGGCGCTAGTGAATTTCCTTCTAAAAATCCTTTTAGAAAGTGCTTCAAAATCGTCTTTTTTTCGCTCTGGCGTCGAGATCCGGTTTTGGAGCTACAATTTCCGACGCCGTTGTGCGTAGTTCTATTGTGTTTTGCAACTCAGTCTCTGCAGATCGCATTGTAATGGCTGTGTCAAGGTTGCTTCGTGCTGTGGCTGCATTCGTAATACTATTGTCTTTTGCAGCTGGATCTCGTAAATCGTATTGGAGTGGCTGCATGAAGGCTGCGACAGTGATTTGTCAGCAGATTTTCTTCATTTTGGCGCTAGTGATTTTCCTTCTAAAAATCCTTTTAAAAAGTGCTTCAAAATCGTCTTTTTTTCACTCTGGCGTCGAGATCCGGTTTTGGAGCTACAATTTCCAACGCCGTTGTGCGTAGTTCTGTTGTGTTTTGCAACTCAGTCTCTGCAGATCGCATTGTAATGGCTGTGTCAAGGTTGCTTCGTGCTGTGGCTGCATTGGTAATCCTATTGTCTTTTGCAGCTCGATCTCGTAAATCGTATTGGAGTGGCTGCATGAAGGCTGCCACAGTGATTTGTCAGCAGATTTTCTCCATTTTGGCGCTAGTGATTTTCCTTCTAAAAATCTTTTTAAAAAGTGCTTCAAAATCGTCTTTTTTTCGCTCTGGCGTCGAGATCCGGTTTTGGAGCTACAATTTCCGACGCCGTTGCGCGTAGTTCTATTGTTTTTTGCAACTCAGTCTCCGCAGCTCTTATTGTAATGGCTGCGTCAAGGTTGCTTCATGCTGTGGCTGCATGCGTAATACTATTGTCTTTTGCAGCTGGACTTCGTAAATCGTATTGGAGTGGCTGTATGAAGGCTGCGACAGTGATTTGTCAGCAGATTTTCTCCATTTTGGCGCTAGTGTTTTTTTGTTGCACGTAGGTTTAGAGCAGTGTGAAGTGTGGGGCGTGAAGAGTGCAGTGTGAAGTGTGCAGTGTGAAGGAAGCAGTGGGAAGTGAGAAGTGTGAAGTGTGGAGTGTGAAGTTTAAGTTTGGAGTGCAAAGAGCGCAGTGTGAAGTGTGAAGTGTGAGGTTTGGAGTGTGAAGGAAGCAGTGAGAAGTGTGAAGTGTGGACTGTGAAGTGTGAAGTGTGAGTGAAGTGTGGAGTGTGAAGTGCGAAGTGAGAAGTGTGAAGGGTGAAGTTTGGAGTGTGAAGTTTGGAGTGGGAAGGAAGCAGTGAGAAGTGAGAAGTGTGAAGTGTGGACTGTGAAGAGTGGAGTGTGAAGTGCGAAGTGAGAAGTGTGAAGTTTGGAGTGTGAAGGAAGCAGTGAGAAGTGAGAAGTGTGAAGTGAGAAGTGTGAAGTGTGGACTGTGAAGTGTGGAGTGCGAAGGCGCAGCGTGAAGTGTGAAGTGTGAAGTGTGAGGTTTGGAGTGTGAAGGAAGCAGTGAGAAGTGTGAAGTGTGGACTGTGAAGTCTGAAGTGTGAGTGAAGTGTGGAGTGTGAAGTGCGAAGTGTGTGAAGTGTGAAGTTTGGAGTGTGAAGTTTGGAGTGGGAAGGAAGCAGTGAGAAGTGTGAAGTGTGGACTGTGAAGTGTGGAGTGTGAAGTGCGAAGTGAGAAGTGTGAAGTTTGAGAAGTGTGAAGTGAAGCAGTGAGAAGTGTGGACTGTGAAGTGTGAAGTGTGAAGTGTGGACTGTGAAGTGTGAAGTGTGAAGTGTGGACTGTGAAGTGTGAAGTGTGCAGTGTGAAGTGTGAAGTGTGAAGTGTGAAGTGTTTGGAGTGTGAAGGAAGTGAGAAGTGTGGAGTGTGAAGTGTGGAGTGTGAAGTTTGAAGTTTGGAGTGCGAAGAGTGCAGTGTGCAGTGTGAGGTGTGGAGTGTCGAGGGAAGGACACGGTCGGGACAGGTTGTCTTTGAACTATAGGTCATTTATGTTTGGGAAACTTCCGCCGCCGGCTTGCCCGGGTCTATGTTATAGTTGATTTACCCATTAAAGATGGTGATTTTCCACTTCGCAAACTGTAAACGTTTACCAGAGGGTAAAAGTGAGTTTAAGGGAGTTTTTTTTCATGAGATAATGATGGGATTTCACCATGGGATATTAGTTGTAGTTGATTTACCTTACAAAAAAAAATGTGATGTTCCAGTTCGCAAACTGTAAACGTTTACCAGAGGGTATAGGCAAAAAAATACCATTTGCAGGTTCGGTAAATCAACTATACATGGGCCATTTTCCATAGCCATACAAAAAATAACCCACTTTCCAGCCACCAGAGGGTAAAAATCAGCCACATCCCTGGTTTTTTCTTGATTCATCAACAAAATCACCATGGGATTTTTCAGTTTACCAGAGGCTATCCCATTAAATCACCCTCAAAAACCACCATAGAATCACAACTCAAACGGCCCATCCTGGTTCCAGGAGTTCTTCTTCCAGCCGCCAGTTGGGGAAGCTGCGCTGTGAGATCGACTCCCCTGGAGGTTTTTCTCGGAAATGAAGTCGATGGAGCTTTGAATGGGGAAAAACCATAGGAAACAACTGGGAAAATCCGATTGAAAATCCCCTTGAATCAATTTTTGCATCTTTTTTTGGGAAAATCCATAGGAAATTCATAGGAAATTCAGAAAATTCCCCCCTCCCCCTATAAATGAAGATCTGAATGGGAACATCATCACACGAAATGGTGGGTGTTCGAAGCAAAACCTCTCGGTTTTGAAACCAAAAAGACATGTTACAGGTCGACTCAGAGCTGCTGTTTCATAGGATTTGACCCTCTGGTAATGACTAACAGTTCAGACTAACAAATGGTGATTTTCCACTTCGCAAACTGTAAACGTTGACCAGAGGGTAAGTTCCATTGAAAAGGATGGCTGATGGCATACCCTCTGGTAAACGTTTACATAACTACGGAAAATCAACATGTTTAATGGGAAAATCAACTAGTATGGCCATTTTCAATAGCTCTATATATATATAAATTACCAGAGGGCATCTCATTCAACCAATACTTAGTATCCCATTCCTTCCAGTGCTGAAACTCACTTTCCAAAGTGGTTACGATGGCCACTAAGAAGGGATATTAGGTTCCCCTTCTTGTCAGCCACACACACAAATATCATATTGTTGGGTCTTATATAATTAATGTTATATATCCCATTATCCCCATATTATCCAATAATATCATATCATATCCCCAGGAAATCCCAATTTTGGTTGGGTCATGTTGGCTGTACATCTGGCTTCACGACCTTCGTTTCGGTTTCGCGCCTGCACGCACTGCAGCCTTCACTTCGGCCAGGCGCTGCTTCAAATCTTCGCAGCCCTGCAACGATGAAATTATTTGGCTTCAAACCATGAGGAATTGTATATTCAAACTTGACATGATTGTACAATTCTTAAACTAAATTAAACTAAGTTATATAAGAAACTATATATGATTATATAATGTTGACCTACGATTTATAAAACTACCCTGAATTGTGCTAATTTTTTTCCCAAACTAAATAATAAAACTACCCTAAATAGTGCTAAATTTTTTTGGGCCTAAACCCAGATTTGCCCAGATGGGGCTGATTTTGTTTTTTCCATGCTTTATTTGAGGTGGCTTTCATGTACTAATTCATATTGCCAGCATTTGCCAGCTCATTAGATCTTACCTTGATAACTTCAAATTGTCAAAAATAATGGTTGCTCTTTTCTATTCAAAACCTTTATTCAAAATTATCCAAAATCAATCCCAAATCAACTCGTCAAGGGTACCCCCCATGAGGTGCCTTGGCACTAACTAGAGTTTGACCCTGAATAAAGCTAATTGTTTTTGGCCCTAAACCCAGATTTGCCCAGATGGGGCTGATTTTGTTTTTTCCATGCTTTATTTGAGGTGGCTTTCATGTACTAATTCATATTGCCAGCTCATTAGATCTTACCTTGATAACTTCAAATTGTCAAAAATAATGGTTGCTCTTTTCTATTCAAAACCTTTATTCAAAATTATCCAAAATCAATCCCAAATCAACTCGTCAAGGGTACCCCCCATGAGGTGCCTTGGCACTAATTAGAGTTTGACCCTGAATAAGCTAATTGTTTTTGGCCCTAAACCCAGATTTGCCCAGATCCATGACATCAATACTAAATCAATACTAAATCCATGACATGAATACGAGATCAATACTAAATCCATGACATGAATACTAAATCAATACTAAATCCATGACATGAGTACTAGATCAATACTAAATCCATGACATGAATACTAAATCAATACTAAATTCATGATATGAATACTAGATCAATACTGAATCCATGACATGAATACTAAATCAATACTAAGTCCATGACATGAGTACAAGATCAATACTAAAACAATTGCTGGATTCCTTTTTTTTTGAAATTGCATTTTATGTATTCGTTTTCAATTGTGGTAATTTAAAACCTTTACATACAAACAAGTTTTATGGTGGTTTTAAGTTTATTTAGGGTCAGAGAGGGAGGGGGGGGGGCCCCCCTATTTATAAATCAGAGGTGGACATTATATATGATAATCTTCATCATGTGACTAGTCTACTAGGAAGATATCATTCCTGGATTCGGTGAAACAAACCTGGTGAAACTCTTCCCCAATCCCCAGTAGCTGATGAAAATTCTCGCACGAAACTCATTCTGGTTCCGGTCCCCTAGCATAATAACTATGCTAAAAACCATGGCCAATGGTTTTTATACCTGGCAACCAGTCAAAGTAAATTTCGCTGCTTCGTAATACTTTGTTTTTTTTTGCAGTTTTTTTAAGGGATATACTAACTTAGAGTTAGGGTGGAGCAATCTTATCTTTTTCCCTGACCCACCCAGATTATGATACAACAAATTCTATGGGGTTAATACCAAAGATTGCTCCACTCTACCTTATAGAATAATAATAAAATCCATAATAAAAATCATAACAAACAAATAAAACAAACAAAAAACAAAACAACCTAACCAATACAATAGACTATAAAACAAACCTTACCATAAATCATAACAACCTCACCTTACCCATCTTTCCTATCACGCCACTGCCATACTTTCTACAACAACAACCACATACTCATCAACATCCACCACCTCCTCTACTTCAAGAACAATAAGGTGCGCTCTGGAATGGGCGTTGGTGGTTGGTGCTTGGAAAAGTGATGAAGTTGTCAAATGTCAAATTCAGATTTGGAAGCATTCAATTTGTTCAATTTCCTGCTTTGGTTCAAGTGATGACTTGGCAGACTTGGGTGTTGTTCCTGACACTATTTGTTGTGCCCATTTACGCATTCTTGTATCTTGCCTTCCTTTCACTGTGGCAATGGCGTTGGTCTTTGCTATGACCCGTGAGAATGGCATGATGGCACTTGACATCCCCAACGGTGCTCACTTGGATATGACACCTCCGTTGAACACGGAGCAACTTGACCAATACAACATCACTGGGGACATCAAGAGAATGAAGGAGTTGATGTCGCCAATGACCCCATCGGAAGTGCGCGCAATGACTATCAGAATGGGGGCTGACCCAGAGGATGTGCCAAAGAAGAGGAAGGATGCTATGGTTGCGCATTTCATTGCCCGTTTTGAGAGGACAAGGAAAGAATTTGAAGCCATCCGCCCAGCACTTCTTGCTTCTTCTTCAACTTCTACCTCACCTGCTCCTGACACTGGATTTGGCATTGGTGTGGTGAGCTTGAACGAAGATATGAGTGATGATGAGATTATCGCTGAGGTGAGGCGTCAAGTCCCTGCCCTTGCTGGTGCGTCAGATGAGGACATTGAGCGCTTCTTGGAGAACGCCAGTCGTGTTGAACGAGCCGACGATGGACGAATGACCACCAGTCCATACAATCCCCTCAATCCTGCTTCATCCGATGCTCCACCTCCTACACCATCACCAGCGCCTGTGCCAGAGAACCCTGTTGTCAATCCATTCAGTGGGCGTGGATACAAGTTGAGCGGTGATGTGGAAGCCGTCGTTGAAGAGATGTCTTCAAAGGATTTCCAAGGTGGAATGGCAGACTTCAACAAGCACCACGTCAAACCTGACTTGGAGGTTCGCATTCTTCCGTATGAGAATGCCCCAAAGGACAACTACACCGCTGATACAAGCGGTCGTGATTTCTATGAGGTGGAGCTCACTGAGAAAACCGCTTCAACCAAAGGCAAGGCAGTCATTGAGTTGGAGTGCCAGAAGGCGAAGTTCAAGCTCATCTACAACTACACGGAGCAGGACAAGGTGAAGGACGTTTTGGAGTTGATTGAGTTGAACACCGACATCAAGTTGGAGCAGATGGTGCTGTTCTATCGTGGTGGCAATTCCTACTGCCAGAACCACGAACCGTTGTGGGCGACCATCTTGAAAATGGGTGGCAATGAATTCAAGTTGTGTGTCCGTGCTTTGGGAGGAGGGAAGGCATCCAAGCGTGTCAAGAAGCAGGTTCTTGCCAAACCGGAGAAGTTGAAGAAGGCGCAGAGTGTTGCGCAGAAGGTTGCTGACAAGGAGGCATCGGCTTTGAAGTGTATGGCTGACAGCAACGATGCCCTCACCACCTTCTACACCCTTGCTGAAAAAGACCCTCGTGATGCTTTCTTGAAGGCGATTGACACGATGAATGAAGCAGACCTCGGCAAAGCCTATGACAGCATCAAGGGAGACAGTGGGGGGACTACGGAGCAGAAACTCAAAGCATTCTCCCTCCATCTGTTCGGTGCTCCCTTGGCAGAGATTTCTGACCTCTACGGCATCACTGGTGGCATCTTGGAGACTGCTAATTTGAGTGTCTCTTTGGCGTATGATTGGGGCGTTGAGAAGGACTGTGTCTCTTTGTCCTTTCTCCGCGTGGCATTGAAGTCCAAATTGGACAAGCGTATCGGTGCCCGCGAACAGGCAGAGAGCAGTGGTGCCACCGGCGCAATGGATATGTGAAAGACTGGAAATCCTGACCTGTCCCTACTAAAAATGAATACATTTTCAATATGCGCATTTCCATTATGTGTGGGCACATTTCCATTATGTGCGGGCACATTTCCATTATGTGTGGGCACATTTCCGTTATGTGGTGGCACATTTCCATTATGTATTGGCACATTTCCATTATGTGTGGGCACATTTCCATTATGCGGTGGCAGGATTTGCTGTGCTCCTCATCTTTTAGGATGTGCGGAGAACCAGCGTGGGAGATTTGGGGGGAACTGGAAAAAAGGCGGTTTTGAGCGAAGTTGTGATTTTTGTTTGTCCCAGCATCCTTCAAGCATTGGTTGTATCCACAGCGCCATTTTCAAGTTTTGTCTCATCCTCCTTCCTATGGCAGGTTGGTGTCCGGCGCTACATAGTTGTGGAAACCCAGAATTCAACCAGAAACTGGAAGGAAAACATTGCCAAGCAGTCTTCAAATTTTGACATTTGAAAAGAGTTTCAACCAAAGAATGGAACAAGCGACCCTGTCAAACAGTCTTCAAATTTGACATTCGGCATTCAGTTATTCAGTTCAACCTTAGGGGTCTCTTTGGGATATATATATATATATAGCATACCCTTACATACCCCCATACATATTATAAGTGTCCCTACACATTCACCCCCTGTCTCAGGATTTCAGGTTCAGTGGTTCGGCAGTCCGGCACTGGGGTTCTGGGTTGAATAGGTAAATAAATAAATATAAATATAGAAATATGTTTATATTTATATTCATCTATTTATCTTTGACAAAGGCAACGCCACAACCGCAGACCCAGCAAGTGGCAAGGCACAGTATTTGATGTGGCAAGGCGCAACTACCTAAAACATACTATATTTACAGCAGTCATAATTTCTTCAACCAATACTTGAGGTATTCTATACAAATCCTTTTGTTTAAAAAGAGTGTAGCCTTCTTTCCAATTCTCCTTTTTACCACTCGGTGCTCTCTGGGCTGTTTCTTTATGCCTATTCCCATCCATACTATCACAATCTTTTTTACAAAGAGGTCTTGGTGTCCAAGTATCCAGATTAGTCCATAACCTCGTTCTTTTTCTGTATGGCATACCATATTTACAGTAGTCAATGTCAAAGTATGGCAAACCCTCCATAAATGATTGCTTCTTCAATAACCCCGTTTGGGGATTTTCTATGAACCATACCCTCGGCTTGAAGTATTTGATTATCTCAAGAGTTTTCATTACTATTTTATTTGCTTCCTCAATTTTCCTCACCCCAGTTTGTTTAGCAATGCTATACTCAATACAAGGGGGTGAAGACCATATCATATCAAAGTATTTCACTGGATATTTTTTGTATTTCCATTGTAGTATATCACAGTTTATGTCAGCCCCTTTCAAATCTAATGACACAACATCCCATTTAAGAGCAGATGCGACAGTTCCCACACTGCCTGTGCCTGAAAACAATTCTAACAATTTCATAATATTATTTGAGAAAAAAATATTATGAAACCTCAATCAATGAGTTTGAAAACTTCCCCATCCCTTTCAATCTTGTAATACTCAAGAGTTTGAGCCTTTGGCATTTTGATTTTTCCTTCGTTCAGCATTTTCAGATACTGCTGTTGCTTGGTTTCAAAAGTGCCTACAGGTCTGCCGATTTTTTTAGCCTCAAAGATTTTATCCATCCTTTCTTTCTCAGCATCAGCATCATTATCATTACTTGATTTATTTTTCACTAATATATCAAGTTTTTCTAATGCCTTGTTCATTAAGTCCATCAGTGCTTTGACATTCTTGTTGTATCTTGTCATTTTGTTCAGCATCTCTGCCATTTCAGGCTGTTTATCATCCAAATCACTCATTACTATATATTAATTATTTAGATATTTATTTATTTATCAGTTCAAAGTGTGTTAAAACTACTCTTTAGATAGGTTTAATCCATATCATTTATTGCCATTTGTTTTTTACTTCTGGGCGTTCCCATTACATCACTTATCATCTTGTTAGTGCTTTCCTTATGTTTGTCCTCTGGTGTAATCTGGCGGTTAAACGAAAAGGATGTGCTATGGTCTTCACTTTCTAAAACAATTTCACCATCATCATCTTTTTTGACATTCATTGTTTTATCATTCTTGCTGATTTTGAAGCTACAGGGGGAACATTTACATTTGATGCCCTTGGGGTTGATTTCAATTTCATTTCTCATCTGTAGTTTGCCATTACACAAGGGACATTCAAATACAATGTTTTTAGATGTCAGTTTTTGTTCCTCATTCAGATTGACAACAGCGGGTTCTTCATCTGACAGTTCAAAATCTTCAGGGATTGGCTTTTTTGGTAATTTACTACTCATCTTTGGTTTTGCTTTTTTGGGTGGCATTTATATGATACTTTAGATAATTTATAATTATCTTCAGGAACTCCAGCATTAACCTGAATATCTGTTTAAGTTTATTATCTCTTACAATTGGAAATTTACTATTATCATCAATACTATCTTCAATCACATCTATTGTATTAATATAACTATCATAATTACTCATCCTATATAATTAGATGTTAAAATTATTACTATCTAATTATATATGGATTTTCAGGCGCAAACAAAAATCCATAAGGGGCGGTAGGTAAATGTCAAAGAAAATGAACTGTGCTGATTGAAACATAGCATCAAACAAATTCTCAAGCAAAAAGGCTTCAACATCTTCTACTGCTTGTTGTCATAGCAAAAAGAGACCGTGTCGGGAGTGAAAAAGAAGCAAGAGCACAAGGGGTGTATTTTTTATTTTTAATTAACCTTCTTATGAGGGGCAATATGGCAGTCTGTCCCAAATTTCACCTGACCCCAATATTCAAAGGTAAAATAAGATATGCCATTTACAAGATAAAATATATTTTTTTTTCTAAATAATTTATATTATGTCAAAACTTGCTGTTCCTAAAATAGAGCCTATCAATGTAAAACAGTATGAATTCAAACAATCACCCTACCCACAAGCAGACAAACTACCATTCAGAAGCATCATTGTATCGGCATCACAGGGCGGAAAGGGTATATTAATTCAAAACCTAATTCTAAAAATCTACAGGGGATGCTTTGAGAGAATATACATTGTATCACCGACAGCACACATAGATGAAGCATACAAAGAAGTAATCCGATACATAGAGAAAGAACTAAAAATAGACAACAAAAAAGAGCAATATTTGTTTGATGAGTATGACCCTGAAAGTCTGGCACACATCATAGACACACAACACAAAGTGATAGAATACCAGAAGAAAACAAGATGAACAAGTTATATAGTTGCCTTCTTATAATTGACGACTGGGCAGAAGATAGAGTTTTTATGAGATATAGTAAGATATTACACGGACTATATACAAAATCAAGACATTTTGGTTTATCAGTCATCACTTCTTCACAGAAGCTGAACGCACTTGCTCCTATAGTAAGATTGAATACAAGTAGTTTATATATTTTCAAGTTGAAAAACCAAGCAGAACTGGACACATTTATTCAAGAACAGTCAGCGCTGATAGACAAAAAGACAATGCTGGAAATTTACAGAACAGCAGTTGATGCTCAACCCTACTCATTCTTATTTGTAAAGTTAAGGGAAAGTGATATTAATAAAATGTTTATGGTGCGTCTTGAAGCAGAAATTCATATAAATTAATAATATTATTTCAATATAATATTTTTAATTTAAAATAATGACATATTACACAAATCCACCTTCGGCATAGCATATATCATTTTTGTTTGCTTTTCCCTTTCCAGCTTTTCAACTCTTTCTGATAAATGCTTAATTGTTTTAAGAACAATTTTATCTATCCTACTAATATCCAACTCTTCTTCATTAATTTTACTCAATTCTTCAATACAACCGTTCTCAACTGTAGATTGTTTATTTCCCATATATACATTATATTATATTTTAATTTTCTTTGCTTTTTGCTTTAGCCTTTGCTTTCGCTTTACCTTTACCTTTCAACTCTTTTATCTCCTCCATCATTTCAAACATACAAGCCTCTAAATGCTCTATTTTTGTTTGTTGCTCCCTCACAGCGCCCCATAAAATAGAGTTCATCTTGACATAACTTAATTTCTTAATGCCATCCACTTTCACAAGTATATTTTCAACCTTTTCTGGTATATTTTCTTCTACCTCCTCTGCTATAAAACCTATATGAGTTTTAGTTATTCCCATTTCTTTTTCTTCTTTCATTTTGAAAGTATGAGGTTTAATGCTATTTACTATTTTTGTAAAATTGAAGTCTGCTTCTTCAATATCATATTTCATATCTTTTTGCGATGTATCCACTAAATCCCCTTCTAATGTATAAGGTGCTGGAACAGAAACTTTTGATGGTGTAATAAAAAGTCTTATGCTACTATTAGCATAAAATCTTATGTCCCCTTTAGGGTCTTCATTGATGAACTTGAAATGATTAACACCTGCTGTATTTTCATTAAATATATAACTATTCTTACCAGTTTCTTTATGAAAATATGCCTTTTTGTCTTGATTGACATAGATGTCTTTTGAAAAATTAACATCTTCATCTGCTTTTCTGTATCTCATATATTCTACTGAACCGTCATCTGTTGTATTACTACCTTGAAAAACCATATCGGCACCAGAATTTCTATGGATAAAAAAGTCTCCATAAATATATTGAGACGACAACGCCCTACCTGTTGATACATCAATAATATTTTTAGTGCCATCTAATGTAAAGAAATTGACACCGCCCCTTTTAAATACTACATTGGTAGGAGTGGCACTATCAATCACATCAAACTTACCGCTTTCAGCAACTAATGATACACCTGTATTCACCTCTACATTGCCATTTCTGAGATACATAAAATCTATGGTGTTCCTTCTAAAGCTGACATCAGCATTACCGATACTATCATAGGTGTTTGATTTAGCACCTTTTGTTAGTTCCACTGCTTGTAGCGTTCCTTCAAACTTCATATATTCAACATCACCCCTTTTAAAGACCAAATCAACATCAGTAGCATTTTTAGTATTGATGACATCGGTTTGTAATTCAGTATGACATACAACATCAACATTAAAATAAGCCTGAGTGGATGATAATTGAAATCTTAAATATTGAGGAAACGGACTACCTCCAACATAAAACCGATGTAATCCACCACCACCAAAAATACAATAATGATAACCAGTATTACCACCTCCTAAATTGATAGAACGGATATAACCTTTACCAGTCCCTAAATTAATCGCTCCTCCTAATGGAAACTCTATGGCCGCGTTAAAATAAGAAATACCATTAACCGTTAAGTCATAAGTAGAAAATTGAGAACCACTACCTAAGACCAAATCGCCTTCTATTGTTTGTAATGTTTCACCAGTATATTTGACGCAGTTTGATGTATCACCACCTGTTGCTAAATTAGTAGGTTGATTAAATTGAATTTGTCCGTCAGCCAGAGTTATATAATCAATTCCTGCTCTTTGGATTACTAAATTAGTTGCTGTTTTTGATGATATTTCATTTACAGTCGCTCCATCTGTTGATAATGAAATACCAGTGTTTAAATCTAATGTGTTATTTCTTAAATAAAAGAAATCAATAGCGTTTCTTCTAAAATTAACATCGGCATTGCCTATACTATCATAAGTGTTAGATTTAGCGCCTTTTGTTAGTTCTACTGCTTGTAGTGTCCCTTCTAATTTCATATATTCAACTCCGTTTCTTTGTAAAACTATATCACTGTTGCCATTGCTGTTTAGTGTATTTGCGTTAAGAGCGCCACCTACAACAACATCACCTGCTATTGTTTGGGATGCTTCACCAGTTAATTTTACACAATTGGAAAGGTCAGGAGTTATTGCTAAATTTGTAGGTTGGTTAAATTGTATTTGACCATCAGTTAAGGTTATGTAATCAACACCATTTCTCTTAATGACTAAATCTAACGGTGCTATGGTGTCTATTTCTTGGGTTGTTAAATTGCCTCCACACTGTATTAATTTACTTGCTACAATTTTAGTTTCAGAAACATCATATTGTATATAAGTATCATTGTTGCTTTGAAAAAGTATATCATTTAAGTTTAGAGCATTGAATGTATTTGACTGAATATTTGAACCTTTGATATAACCGCTACTATCTAATGATGCCACTAAGTGATTACCGTTGATTTCACCATCCCCATTTACATAAAAGTCTCTGCTTGATGCTACACCGTTCAAAATGATTTTTGATAGACCATCAATATGTCCCAGTCTCAAAGTGCCGGACATATCCTGTGGGTTGTTGATATTAAGCTTGTCATTCAGTAATGTATCTGTCTCTGATTTATCATACTTATTGTTTAATAATGTATCTGTCTCTGATTTATTGTATTTATTATTCAATAAAGCATCTGTCTCGGTTTTATTATAGTAATTTGTTAAGTCAGTCGTGCCTGTTCCTCCACCTCCTCCATTGATGATTGCTGTATTGACATAACTTTCGGTTGCTAAATTTGATGTTCCCGTGATTTCTAACTTAATAAACTCTGTTGCTATAATTGTATTGCCACCATCTAATTGTAATGCCATATATTAATAATTAGATTTTTTATAATCTAATTATCAAATTGATATTATCTCTTTTTAGTTTTACTTGAAAACATATTTTGACATAGGCTGTTCATCTTTTCCTGCTTCTGTTGTATCATTTGCTGTTGTAATAATTGATAATGCTGATACAAAGCATTAGCAGGATTGATTGGTTGGGGTAGGGCACTTTGTGCCCCAGCACTTCGTGGTTTGAGAATTTGATTTCTCACAGGCTTTGACAATGGCTTATGCTCCTCTTCTTCATCATCGCTGTAATACACTTCTGGGGGTGGTTTAGGTTTAGGAGTTTGTTTTGCTTTGGGTTTTGCTTGAGGTTTCACTGGTTTTGGTTCTGGTGAGCATTTATGACTGTAGCGTAGATTTTTATATGTCATTTGACGGCCACAATCTGGGCAGAATACTAAATCACTTGGTTTTGGCTTTGCTTTGGGTTTGGGTTTGGGTTTAGGTTTGGTTTCTTCTTTTATTTCTTCTTTCACTTCTTCATTAACTTCTTCAACAACTTCATTTGCTATTTCTGGAGTTTCAACAGGTTTGGGTTCTTCTTCAATTGCTTCTTCAATTGGTGGTAGTTCTTTCGCTTCTTCATTTTGTAAATCAACTACTTTAATAGACATATATAAAAATGAATATATTTTTCTTAATATTTTCTTTTTCAAGATAATATTAAGAAATTAATAGTTAGGACTTGAAAAAAGTAATGTAAATTCTATCGGGATGTCATAAAAGTTCATTGTTTTACTTTCTTCATTTGTAATTCTAAATGTTAGTCGCCTTAAATTCTTACCGCCAACATCTATGAAGTCTTCCCCAAATGCTCCGCCGTGGTCATCATTGACAACCCCCCCAAGTTGTTGATTAATCAGTATTTTACGGATAATGGATGATGAATATGAATTAGGTGCTGAATAGTGATTATCTGTAAGCTCTGGTGAATTTATATATACTGCCCTGAATGGAACTAAATTTAGATAAGATGATGTCCAGACCGACAATGGAGAAGTAGCAACATAATTACTCAACAAATAATTTATTGATACTGGATTACTATTATCATAATTTGCCTGTGTTGTATTCCAAGTGTTATTAACATAGTTGCTTAATTCTTCATCAGTAGGTATTTTAACCTTGTAGTTTAAACCGTTCTTTATTGAAAAATCAACTGTTCTTGTAGCACCATTGTAAGCATAATTGAATATACCACCTGCTGATAAATCCCCTGTGTTGCTATTAAGACCTTCATTTATATCAAATGCCAACTGTTCGGCAAAATAAATGCGATTTCCAAGGTAAATCCTAAAATTCTTTACGAAAGTATCTGTATTATCATATATCATTACATATAAATATTCATAAAATCCAACCTCGGTCGTCTTGAAAGAAGTAGGTAAGGATACTTCTGTAATCCACATTTTACTACCCTGTGGCATTTCCATATTTTCTTGGAGTTCTATGACGAAGTCCGATGAAGACCTTGACTGTGGTAGTCTGAATTTAGAATTAACATACACCTTTTTGTAAGTTAGTTTATTGCTCATCATTGATATATATTTATTTTAGATTTTATTTTATAAACAATTATTATATAATTGATGATTGGATTTATTGGTTCAGTTGGAAGAATGGCATTAAGCAATGCTTTAAGACAAGTAGCGAGACAGTTTGGGCGGGAGGCAGTAGAAAGAATAATGGGAGGTGAAGCCATTGAGGATGTTTTAACAAGAGACCAGCTAAAAGAATTAGCAAGAAAAACCGGTAAAGTGGCAATGAATGAACTGATGAGAATAGGCAAGGAAGAATTTATGAAAGACAATGACAGAAAGCAAGAAGATTTAAATAAGAGAATGGACAACTTTTCAAGAAACCTGAATGAGGAGTTTAAGAAGAACACTACGCTATACAAAGAAGAAAGAAACATACAGAACAAGGAAAAGGTTGAAGACAGGCACGGCTTAACAAATGCTTACAGGTCTCCATCAGGTCTGTATAAGACGGGAAAGACACTTTACATAAGCGGGACAGGTGGAAAGGATGGAAGCCTTGACCAAGACATTTTTGATGATTTATTAAGACTACCTACACGCAACGCCCACAATACAGAAAAATATAAAGATGTTATGGAGATGTTGAAGAAGTCCCCTGAAATTACCCGTTTGGTTTCGCATTCATTAGGGTCAGCAGTAGTCAATAAAATCAATGAAGAACAACCCAGCAAATTTGCCACTACAACTTATGCCACCCCGACTATTAAAAAGAAAAGAAAGGGGGCACAAAATCCACGCAGACTTGACCACAGGAACCCTAATGACATTATTAGTATGCTGGATGGATACGCTGAAACATCAGGGTTCAGTGATTGGAACCCTCTTATTCAGCATAGTTATAAGCAGTTTGAGGGAAACGGTTTATGGCATATCCGCCCTACTACCAATATTAGCAATGGGTTTAACCCAAATTCACGGATTAAGTTATAAACATATTTAAACACAAAATACCATAATATAACATATAAATGCGGGATTATTCCAAAGCAAAAATTTATAAGATACTGAATGATATTGATGACGATGTTTATGTCGGTGCTACTTGCCAACCACTATGTGTCAGAATGGTGGAACATAGAAGAGCAAGAAACGGAACTTTTAAATTGTATAAAAAAATGAGGGAAGTTGGAGTGGAACATTTTTACATAGAGTTAGTGAAAGAAACACCTTGTGAGAACAAAGAACAATTAAATGCTATTGAAGGGGAATATATAAGAAAACTTGCTACACTAAATACAAGAATAGAAGGACGAACAAAGAAACAATATGTAGAAGACAACAGAGAAAAAAAGGTTGAATATGACAAACAAAGAAGAGAAGAAAAAGGTGATGAAATCAATGAAAAACGAAGGAACAAATACAACAATGATGAGGAATATAGATTACAGACAAATAAATTGTGTAAGGAACACTATGAAAAACACAAAAATGAAACCGAAGTCTGTAATATATGTGGTGTTGAGTTCAAATGTCTCCAAAGAAGTTGCCATATACAAACAAAAATTCACCTGAAAGCATTGAACAATGATACAAGTGAAAAAGTTGTGCATGAAAGAAAGCAAGAATACCAAAAGAACTATTATGAAAGCAAAAAAGATGAACTGTGCGTGAAAGTTGAATGTCAAGAGTGTGGGATTATGATTAACAAATCTTCAATGAACCGTCATATCAAGAGGAAGCATTCTTAATATTATTTTGTATATAATATTAATAATGTTGAAAAGAATAGATTATAAAAACCAACCAAAACCAATTCTATTAACCAAAGGACAATCAACCTATAAGAAATTGGAGAAGGAGATGAATAAACCACCCAGTGATTATAATGCTATAAAAGGTTTAGTAGAAACTAATGAAAATAATATAGAAAAAAACAATAATAATATTCAGTCAAAAAATGTTAAGATAATCCCACATAAAAAGAAATGATATAGAATATAAATTATCTAAATTTAAATATATAAGTAATGGATAATATCACAAGTGAAGCAAGCGATGTAATGATAAACCAGTTGAACTTCGGCATCCCAGAAACGGCACAATACATCACAGACCGTCGGTTTGTAAATTATTTTCCTTCGGGGTCTAACATCTATGCCAGTAATCAAGGAAACAAGAACATAAGATTTTATATAAGTGGCGAAGCAAACCAATACTTGGATTTAAGCAGTGTGCGTTTATTTGCCACTGTTCAAAACACAGATGGAACAAGAGAAAAGTTTTTACGCCCCCTTGGGGGTCTTCATTCGTTCTTCAACCGATACAGGGCAACAGTAGGAGGTCAGATGGTTCAAGACATTATTGAATATAACCGCCATTGCGAATTATTTAAATCATTCAAGTCAAAAGATGTTAATGAAATGGATGACATAGAAAGTTCAGCAAACCCATCTTATGACGATGACTACCACCTGTATGCCAATGGTTTAAATAACTTTATTGATTATACTACATCAGGAGCAACTAATGCTGGTGGTGTAGCAACAGTAAATACAGATGCCGACCATAATGAATATGGAAGAATTGATTTTAGACCTACTCGGCATAGTTTGTCAGGAATTCCCGGTGCCAATGGAAAAGCCCGACTTTCTCATAAACCCTGCTGTGGATTACTTGAAAGCAAATACTATCTTCCATTGAGAGTAGCACCATTAGAATTGGAATTTACTATTGTATCAGATGGCAATGAACCTATTGTAGTCCCACAAGGGGATGCTGGAACAAATCCAGAAACCGAAACCGATAAGCAAGGTTATTACTTTCAATCTGGTAATACATCAGTAAGTTGGGAAATCAATAATGTTATTATCCGTGCCGAAGTAATAACTTTGGATAATACAGTTGATAATAACATTACAAAACACTTATTGGAAGGACAATCATTAAAACTAATCATCCCACAATACCATACTATCACACAAACATTCAACACAGGTGGAGGTGAAATTAATATGAATATTGTTAAGTCAGCATCTAAATTAACTAATGCTTTCATCACACTTTATAGAAGTCCAAGAGGTGGAAGCATTTATGGTCAATACTTGCCAGATAATTACATTTATAAGAGGTGGAACTATTTTTACAATCCTATGATTAACGGACAGATTAATGACGGTCCATTAGCAGATACATTGCCATTACAACAAGGAAAAGGGTTTGCTGACAACAGTAGGGCACTTACTTACCAACTTCAAATTGCCAATAAGAAATTTCCTGAGTTTGAAGTTCAATCACTTTCAGAAGCATTCTATTTTTTGAGGCGGACATTACACTACTTAAATCCTGAACAAAACTCACTGAATATCAGTTATAAGCAGTATCGCGAAAATAAATTCGTTATTGGGTTTTCAATGGAGAAAATGTCTGACTTAGCCTTTAGTGGCGTTAATACCAAAATGGGCTCCTTAATCACTTTTAAAATAAAAGGAACCGAAGGAACATTGGCAGAGACAGAACAGATTGAAGAAATTTTTACTACATTGGTGTCTGAAACAGTTTTGGAGCTCCGCTCTGATGGAAGCGTCGTGTATGATTAAAACTATTATTTTCTAAGAAAAAATATAGTTAAATGTTTCAGGCATATAAGCGAAAACAAACTACAACAAATTATAGAAAGAAAATGAATGCCCCAGCAGGTAAGGCAACCGGTAGTGGTATGTTTAAACACTATGACACAAGATATATGGCGTGGTTAAAGAAGCAACTTGATGAGAGAGAGACAAGAGATAAGTTAATATCAATAAGAAATGATATAGTTGAAGCAAATAAAAGAGTGAATTATAGAAATCAAATAGACAGAATTAATAATGAAATACAAAGAGATAATCTTAACCATAATAGTTTAGAACATTTACAGCATCAAATAAATCAATTTAGAAATCTGAATTTTAGTTGATATAGAATATTTTTAATCTAAAATATTCTATATTATCAATGGCAACAGCAGTGATAGAGAATGTAAATAAAATGTCCAAATATGGATTACGCAGAAAACCAACTTATGAAGAAATCACCAATTTAATATCAGAAAATGAAAAACTGACTGGCACTTTACCAAACAGAGACGCTACATTTTTCAGAAATTCACCAGAGGGCAGTATATTTGATGGGGCAGATGCTATGGAACAACTCAAAGAAGAACAAGGCAGATTATTATTGAGGCAAATGTCAGACATATTGTTAAGGCAAAATGTAAGAACAGCAGGTAGAACATATCACACTGAAAGACTACAACAACTACCTACACAATCACCAGTCATAGCACAACCAACACAACCAATGAATGTAGATGAAGAACTAACAACGCAAACAACCCCAACAGTGCCATCTTCAAACACACATCAAGCGTCTCAATTGAATGCTGAACTGACACAGAGAGCAAACACAACAATGAAAAGAAGAGAAGAAACAGCAATAAACCACAGAGGAGAAGTATTTAAACAGAACAAGCCGACAATACCTGAACAGATACATCATATCAATCCACCAAGAAGTTTTGCTCCCATAAAACCTGAAAGTTTCAACATAGCGACTGATGATGAAGCAATGCCACAAGCCAAGGCAAAACCACAAACCAAGCCTAAAGCGAAGGCATCAGCATCTTCAAGCAGTTCTCAAGCCTTACCCGTTGTAGAAGTAATGGATGTAAGTAGCAGTTCTAAAAGAGCATCTCCTGAAACAACAATAGAACCAAGAGGCAAAGCAGGGCGACCCAAAAGTTTTAAAGCAGGAACTGAAAGAATGAATGCTGAAAAAAGAGATGGAAGCAGTCCAGAAGAAGAACCTAAAATGAGAAAGAAAAGGAACAAAAAGAAAACAGAGTTAGAAATAGGAGGAGCGGAAGCAGATGATGAAATTGATGAACCTAAAGAAAATAGAAGAAAGACATTACAAAAACCGGTAGGGGCATCCACAATAGGGGTTCAGAGGTTAAGAGAAGAATTTGTAAATGCTAAAAACAAAGATATGATTACAAAAGAACAGTATGAACAGTTTGATAGTGCTTACAAGACTTGGTTTGCTTCAAAAGGTAATGACAGTAAGAAAAAACAAATGTTAAAACAAATGAGGGAAGTTTATAAACTACACCTGTGGCAGAAGTTGAAGGATATGTATAAAGCACAATAATAGTGTCTTAATTTACTTAAAGAGATATTCTTATATAAATCATAGTAATGAGTGTCAAAAACAGAGAAATTGATGAAAACGGCTATGTAATCATTGAGCCATTAATACAGGTGGATATTGACAAAAAAGCGGACTTGAAAAAATACAACAGGTATTACCACAGGGAATACTATAAGAAATTTTTGAGTGTCAAAGTTGAATGTCCCCTTTGTGGATGTAGCATTACAAAAGAAAAGTTCAAGAGACACCAGCAATCCAGCAAGTGTATCAGAATGAGAGCAAGTTATAATACTGAAGATAGTAATGATAAGTCAGAATAAATAAGGTAAAAACATAAAATGTCTTAAACTACTTAAAGAGATGTTATTATAATATAATATACTTATATTATAATGCCATCAAAAAGTGTAATTAGAAACATAGAAATACTACAAGATTTAACCAGAGGTGCTAAAGAAGATGTCAGAGACAGAGTTAATCAAGTAGTAGAATTTTATAGAGACAGGAAGATTTCACAAGTTGAAACAGCAAAAAACTTAATCAAAAGCCTGAAGAGCGACAACAAAAGAACAGCAACTTTTGCTAAAAAAAGATTTGACAAAAAGTTTGAACAGATTGAAGGCAGAGCTCCATTGAATGAAAGAATGGCAACTAACAGAAACAAGAAAGACTATGTTGTAAGATTTCAGTTGTATGGTTTTGATAATGGGCATAAAGCAGGAGGACAGAGAGGCTTTAAAGACAACCAAGGAGACTGGCACAATTTATTGAGTATGGAGCAACCTATACAGATGAACTTGAAGAATGTAAGAGATGAGGATAAACTGAATGAAACACTGGTGGATAAGTATGTGGTCAGAGATAAGTTTGATTTATGGATGGAAAGACTGAAAGATAGATTAAGACTGAAGAAGGACAACCCAAACAAAATTACAAGAAAACAATTTGATGAACTGAACAATAGGGAGGCTTGGATAAAGGAGACAGGAATAGATGCCACACTACCCAGAAGAAGAAACACCAAGGGTAGATACAAAGAGTTTGAAGTGATACACGACACAGCCTTGTTTGATAAGTTATTCAAGAGATTAGTTGAAAAACACCCAGACCTGAAGAATAATACAAACCTTGAAGACTACACAAGTGCCATCAAGATTTTAGACATTACTGATGTATCAAACAGAGGAGGTAATGAGGATGAAACAAAAAGGAAACTGAAAGATGGAAATGAGATAGGAATGTATCACTACACCATAAATACTGAAATGGATGTTTCCAGTGATAATTTGGTTGATGCCATCAAGAATAAGAAACACACTGATGGTGAGTGTTGGATTAACACACTGATAGACCACTATGAAGAGACATTGATGGATAATAAAAAATGGGAAAGTAAAAGAATGACAAGAGACAAAGTATTGAAACTAATGAATTTAAATGAAGAAGAGTTTAAAGAGTATGGGGCATCAGTTGAAGATATGGAAAGGGTATTTGAAGAGTTTAAACTGACAGTCAGGTTGTATAACTGTATCGGGCAAAAGATTTATACCTATGACCCTGATAAGAAGAACAAAAATGTTAATGTTTTGTTTGGATTGATTAAGGGCAACCACATTTACACAATGAATGACAACATCAAGAGCATAGCACAAAGGGAATTAGAGGAAGATATGAAACTAAATGCTTCTACTGACTTTCATTTAAATAGCAAAGAGAAGCCTGTTAAGTATGAATTTTTCAATGGCATTGATGACATAATGGGTATAGTTGAAGCTAATGAAGGTGTTGAAGAAGTGAATTTGGTTAGTGGCAAGGATTTGAATACGCTTTTTTGTGAGTTCAAGAGGGCAAAGTATGAGCCTAAAATCATAATGGGAGCAGGTGGCAATGTGGCATCACTCAAGGTAAAATTTAATAAACTGATTTTGAACATCAGAAGTCAAACTTTGATAGACTGCGCTGTGGATACTTCTATTGGTAGTAGCGGTGCTGATATGTTTAACAAAGTAAATGAGGCATTTTTCAATTTTAATAAAGGTATGTTCAATCCTAATCACAAGTCATATTATAACAATGATGACTTGAAAATATTTTCAATAGCACATAGCATAGCTCCCAGCGGATATTTTGAAAGCATCATTGAAGGAAAGGATACATTGAATTAGATAGGAGGAAAGCCTACACTAAATCTACAATGGATGTTTTAGAAGTGCCTTGTTTTTCTGAATTTGATATTTGGAAAAAGTATGATTATTCAAAGAATGATTTTAACAAGATGAATGCTTTAACATTATATCTTGTTAAAAGCAAAGTTAGAAATCTATTTTTCAACAGGACTTATAACTTGATTTACGGTAAGTTTTTGAAAAAATATTATGATGATGTTGAAGTCATTTATTACAAAATTCCATCTAACACCTACAAAGTTAATTACAAAAAACTAATTAATGAACTTTGGGAACTGAAACTGGATGAGGATGAAGAGAAGGACAAAATGAAAAAGAAAATGATTGCTTGTATTAACATCGGCTTATTAGAAAAGCAGACTAACACTGCTAAAAAGTCCATAGTGTTTTCAAAAATGGTTGATGCCTTTTACTATCAGGAAAAATACGGTGGTGATATAAGTATCATTACTGAAACTCAATGGGATGGTGAAGTGTATGATGATGATGAGGATTGCTTGATTGAATTTGATGATAAAGGCAATGTCATTGAGCCTGAAAATGATGAGAAAGAACTTGCTAAAATTGTGGATGAGTGTAAGCATTATGTGCTTAACATATCTGACACAAAAACTTTAATGAATGGATATAGGTTTATCAAAGAATTGATTTTACAACATCATAATCACGATATGAATGAGGCTTATGAAACACTTATGAGGGATGATGTAATGGTGTATTCAGTAAAAACTGATGCCTTTGTTATAGATAAATGTAATTTAGCAAAAGCAAGGGAGGTGTTGAAGTTTGGTAGTGAGATTGGAGACTGGAGGTGGTCTGATAAATTCAATTTTCCCAGCAAGGCTTTTTGTAAGCAACCCAGTGTATTGTGCGATATAACTGAATATTTTAATATGACAGGTGAAGTGAAGGATGAATGGAACACTGACGAAATCATAGATGAGCATATTTTGAATAATAAAAGGTTGATGATTAGAGCAGAGTTTGCGGGTTCAGGCAAGAGTTATATATGTAAGCATTTGAAAAATAGAAATTACAAAGTGTTGTTTGTTGTTCATAGCAATGAGTTAGGGCAACAGTGCGGTTGTGAATGGGCGACCATAAATAAATTCTTTAGTATTTCGTTTGGAGATGAAAGACTTAGCAAGTTTGATTATTCAGGTTATGATGTCATAGTGTTTGATGAGATATATTTTCACAATGTGGGTAAGTGGGCTTTGATATGGAACTTCTGTAAGAACAACCCAGATAAGATTGTATTAGCAACAGGTGATACAAAGCAATTGAAAAATCCTGAAAGTGTAAGTAATGTAATTGCTTTTGAAAAATATGCTGACCATTGTATTGATTTGATTTTTGAAAAAAATATTATGCTTTATGAATGTAAGAGGTTGAAGACTGAAGAAGATAGACAAAAATTAAGAGATGTCAAAAGAATGATTTTTGAAGGCATACCTTTCAAAGAAATCATTGATAAATATTTCAAATGGACTGAGAAGATAGAAATGTATGAGAATAATATTGCTTATACAAATAACACCTGTAAAATGGTTTCCAGCAAAATCAGAGAAATGAAAAATATAACTGAGGAATATGTTATAGGTGAGGAAGTTATATGCCGAAAGTATATCAAGAATAAAGGGACAAAATTTAATGTGAATTTTAGATTTAGGATTTCAAATATTGTTGGGGATATTGTTGTTTTACAAAATGTGGCTACTAATGAGAAGCAAAATATAGAACTGAAAGTATTGAGAAAGCATTTTATATATGCTTACTGCTACACCGCTCATTCAAAACAGGGCTGTAGTGTTGATGGTGATATAGTGATATATGATTGGAATGAATGGTATGTTAGTAAGAATTGGTTTTTTACAAGTATCACAAGGGCAACAGACTTTAACAAAATTAAGTTTTTCAGATATAATGAAGGTGAAGAAAGTAAAACTAAAAAGATAGTAGAGCAGTATTTTGAGAGAAAGGTTTTGAACTACATTGAGCAAGACAAAAAAGCAGGTAGAAATGTAGAAGATGGGGATTATGTGGATGTGGATTTTTTGATGGGCTTGATGAATACCCAGTGTGAAAATTGTAATGAACCATTGGTGATTGATTTTGAAGATGGCAAGGTTTCGTCAAATATTAGCTGTCAGAGATTGAATAATGATATTAGCCACTTCAAGGATAATTGTATAGGCTTATGTGTTCAATGTAATTGCGCTTTTTCAAATAAAATATCATTATAAATATAATGGCTGATAATAAGCAGAAGATTATTAGTGATATTTATTTTGATAGAAGCGGATATGGAAGCAAGGCTACTACTTTAAAAGATGCCAGAGAGAAAGACAAAACAATTACTATGAAAGATGTTGAACAATTCTTTAGAAAAAATGTTGAGGTGAAAGCAAAGCCCAGAGGGTATAATTCTTTTGTAGCACCAAAAAATAGTCATACTTATCAGATAGATTTGTTCTTTATGGGGTATTATGATTTTGATGAAGAGCAAAAGTTCAGAGGAGGGTTAGTGTGTATTGATGTGTTGAGCAAGTATGCCGTCGTAATTCCAATCAAAACTAAAAATGGTGAGGATGTCCTTGAAGCAACTAAAGAGGCATTAGGGAAAATGGGTAAGAAGCCTAAAATAATCTATACGGATGATGAAAGAGCCATAGCAGGTGAGGATTTTAAAGAATATGTGGAAGGTGAAGGAATTGAGCTGTATAGGACAAGAGGGCATCCCGCTTTTGCTGAGCGCTATATACGCACCTACAAGGATATGCTTTTCAAAAGAGTAGAGGCAGATGAAAAAAAGGGAAAACAAAATATACAGTGGGTTGATTACAATTTAGAAATTATGCTGACATATAATGATAAGATGAAACACTCCGCTACAGGTATGACACCTAATCAAGCAAGGAAAGAGAAAAATGAATTTAGGGCAATGATAAATGTAGCATCAAAGGCAAAGAAGGAAAAAATCTATCCTGAGTTGTTTGTCGGTGATAAGGTAAAGATTATGAGAAAAAAGTTAATTACTGAAAAAGAAAGGACAAGTCATTTTTTGAAAGGTGAGTATGTTGTAGAAGAGATTTTTGAAAAATTAAATCAAAAATATTACAAATTAACAGATTATCCAAGACCATTGCTAAGGCACGAGTTGTTAAAAGTCTAAGATGGGTAAGGTTATGCTTATAGAATATTTAATAATAATATTTTATACAATATTTTTTTGCCTAAAATGTCTTAAACTACTTAAAGAGATATTACCTTATATAAGTAGAGAGAGATGAGCCTGTTTAATTATGAGGGATGTAAATATTGTAAAAATTCAATGAATAACAACAAAGTTGAATTATCAAAATTATTACCTGTAAATGTGTGTAATAAAATTTGTGAATATAATGTTAGTTGTTATAAATGTCGTAATCTATTAAAGAAGGAAGATGAATTCTTCAAGAACAGAACAGGAGGTGTTATGTCAAGAATAGAAAAACAAATATTCTTCATATCACATAATGAATGTAAGGTATTCAATAATTTTATTTGGGGTAGAGAATTAAAAGAAATGAAGAAAGAAATAGACTATATATTAGACAATCCAAAAGTTAAGGAAAAATATTTCAAATGTAAAATATTATTACAAGCAACTAAATCGTGGGCTAAAAAGGACATTCATATAATAGCAAGTATTCACAACAACATTGATGATGTAAGCAATTTAAGAAGGCTAATTCGTGATTTTATTGAGGATAGAGTTTATACTTTTAGAAATATAGATTTTGATATGGTTGATATTTTGAGATGCTTGATTACTGAGTGTGTCAATCATATTTGTAAAAAATATATTGACTATATGTGTAAGAAAGAAATTAACAGATTTATAAAAGATTTGTTCCCATAAATCATATTATTCTAATAAAAATATTATTAGAAAAATGTTGTTATGATTTTTGGTATTGTATTCTTTATTGTCTAAAGTGGCAAAAGAGGTTTAAAGAGATATTACCTTATATATTAGAAAGATGAGCGACACAACCAGTGAAAGTGATATTTATAAGATTGAAAGTTTTGAAGAACTGGAGGAAGCAAAAGAGCAAGTATTGAGCAATTATATGTGTAAATGTTGTAAGATTGAATTTTGTAAAGACTGTTTAAAAGAAAAGGCTAAACTGACAATGTGTTCAAAATCAATACCACTTGAAATCATTGAAAACATATCAAGCAATATTAGATGTTCTAAATGTCAGGGAATGATAGAAGCAATTGAAAAGCAATACACACAAGAGAAGTATATGAAAGACCACCGTTGCCCATTGGATTTATTCACTGTAAAGGCATACTATTACAAAAAACTGAATGAGTTTCCACCTTATAATTGTATGGAACAGAACTTGTTGTGTTCTGGTAATTTTAAGGAAGAGAATAGATGGGATGGCTTCGCACATAATTGTCTGGAGAAATTGTATGATGGTATTGATGATTATGAAAAGATTTATAACTGGATGGATAGGATTTTGGAAAAACATAAAGATGAAGATGACCCCTTCAAAGAACTAAACACCTTATTTAATAGCTTTATGGAAATACTGAATTACATAGACCGGAATGAACATTACAATAATAATATTCTTTATGGTGAAGGCTTCGGACTGGATATTGCTGATGAATTGAATGACATATTTTTCAATGTAAGCGACAGTGAAAGTGAATATGATGAAGACTAAACACATAATCCTAATAATAATAATTATTATTAGATTTATGTTTTGGAAAGATGGGTAAGGTTATGCTTATAGAATTTTGTTATGTGTCTAAAATGACTGAAAAGGTTTAAAGGGAAAATATCTTATATATTAAGTGAGTGATGGAAGATACTAAAAAGTGTTCAAAATGTAGAAAGGTAAAGCCTGTAGAAGAGTTTGGGGAATACAAGCAGTGTAGTGGTTGTTTAGATTATTGTAGGTCATATTCAAAAAATAATGCTGAAAAAAGAAGAGATTGGGCAAAAGAAAATGCTGAAAAAACAAAGGAAGAGAAACAGGTAAAAGTATATTGTGATGACTGTAAAGTTGAAATTCAAAAAGGCAGTTGGTCAAGGCATATTCAATCAAAAGAACACCTTTTAAATATTGGAAGAGATGGTAGAGAACATTTTGAAAAAACAAAATGGATGACCTGCCCTGTATGTAATGATTATCCGATACAAAGTATAAACTTCAAGAGACACACACAAACAATAAAGCATCAAGAGAATTTAAAGAAACAGCAAACATAGATTTCATTTTATAATTTCAAAATTATAAAAATGAAATAGGTTTTTGTTATGATTTATGGTAAGGTTTGTTTTATAGTCTATTGTATTGGTTAGGTTGTTTTGTTTTTTGTTTGTTTTATTTGTTTGTTATGATTTTTATTATGGATTTTATTATTATTCTATAAGGTAGAGTGGAGCAATCTTTGGTATTAACCCCATAGAATTTGTTGTATCATAATCTGGGTGGGTCAGGGAAAAAGATAAGATTGCTCCACCCTAACTCTTAGTCTGGTTGGTGCTTTCAACGCCTCTGAAAAATATTAGTCAATGGGAAGGATTATCCCATAGATTATGGAAAAAAAATGTTCCAAACCACCAACCAGTAACTAACTATATCCCAATTTTACTGCAGAAAGTATCAAAAAGTCACTGGAATTCAAGGTTTCACCAGAAACCTTGGTAAAAAAATCCTTCACCTTGCGCTTAGATTTTGATGCGCATCTCAAGCACCAAACTTAGCTAACCTAGATCAACTAAGTCTAACCCCCAATTTGTCTTTAGATAAGTTAGATCCAAGTCAGATCCAACCATGTTTCTATAACTTTCTATCTTGGTCTCTATATTTGTTGCTTAAAATCGATCAATTTCTCCGCTGAGCGGCCGGGCACTACGTGCCACGGGCGCCCGAAAATCACCGACAAACGGCGGTGGAAACACCGTCCTCCTTGGTCTGCCGGTGCATCCGTTCGACATCCCCCAGTTCTTGAAGGCGCTCTTCGCATTGCTCCTGGACGCAGGTTGGGGACCCCTTGGGGACCCTTTTAATCAACAACGGCTTGGGCAGGTTGGGTTGTGTTGTGAAAATGTGAAAAAAACTTAGGAAATTAAGGTTCAATGGATATATATATATATGGATTTGAATGATTGGGCATTTGGAAATCCATGTCATTTGAATCATCCCAAGCAATCTGTGAATCATCCCAAGTGCGGAGCACACCAGAAAAAGCATTCCGGCATTCTCCATGTACCCACCAAAAAATCCACTGATATTTGGCTGTCCACACATTGTGTCTGCGAAATCACCAGGAAAAAACTCTGAGTCTCTATGAAAATGCGACAAATCCCAGCAAAATTCATATGGGATTCGCCGGTAAAAAAATGTTCCCAGACATGTTGCCATACTTCGGTAGACCCATGATTTTCCTATAATGGGTCTCCCACGGTCTCCCCATGGTCGGAAAGCCGGTTATTTGTTATTGTTTACATGAGGCTCGGACAACGGCAAATCGCCAGGTTTCTCAAAACGGCAAATATTTCTATTGGTTTATCATCTATTTCTATGGGCCATGGCTTCCAGTTCGCTATGTTAAGTAATCATAGGGTAAGAATCCCTACTAAACCACCTGAGAAGTGTTCAAAACCCGTCGTTTCAGTAACAAATTGGTTGGTGAAGAACGGGATTCCCCGTTGATTATGATCATCCCCAATTAATGTTAGTATGGTCTCCCACAAGAATCAACCAACCATCATTCATCAGTATCATATTCACAAATATATGATATGTATATAATATATATATATATATTATTGTATGATTATATTATATATATGTATATATATATATATTGGTTAGTATAGTCCCCCCTAATAATCAAGCAACAAGCTTTCGGGCCTTCTGTTGCTCCACCAAATAGCGTTTCTCCTGCGGTTTCAACGGGTCGGTCCGCAGATTTTTCCCTCAAACTTCCACCATGTTTGATGGGGAGATCATGGGTATTTTTTTGGAGAATACAATAAAATATATGGAGAAACACTGTGGAAAATGAATAATATATAATGACATATTGTATACACACATGGGAATCTATGGGATATCTTATACTTTGAATAAATTGCTTCATCAAGAATCGTCTAAGACTCTAAGATCTAAGGGTGACTTTTTTCTGGCAACGATCATTTAAATGCGTATATGAATTGAATCTGGCTTTGCCACGCCACGTCTTGGTGTGATCCAAATGTCTTTCTTCGGCTAGACATGGCATGATTTGTGCCAGGCTCATTATCTCCCGCAATGGATTGGTTAGATCCCATGGTTGCTGGCCAACTCCGTTTCTTTGGCCGGCCCTAAATGTTCATAAAGGGGCATCAAAGGGGCAAACAAAGAAACATCCCCTCTGGTCATTTAACAGCTATGGTACTATGGTATTCTGTATATGGCCCATTTAGTTCGATGATTTTACCATATTTTACCTATGAAAAAGGTGATTGTCCATAGCTACCATCTGGTTATTTAACAGTTCGCCATGGAAAATCCACCCATGTTTAAGTTCGGTAAACCATCTATTTCGATTAGGGCCATGGCTTACCCATATGGCTATGTTAGTCATATGGACCGAGGCTGATCCTGGTGGTAAACCATCCGACCCAAGGGTAGCAACTAAAAAGTCGCGACAACTGTGAGCCTTGGAGCTTGCATAGTTGCATAGATTCTTGGATAATTGACCAACCACAAGGATGATTCAAGGCTAGCTTAGTTCTGAAGTTGATGTTTTTCCCTTGACATTCACAAGCATTCAGCGGCAGTCGTCAGCTGAATTTTGTGATTGGATCAGCTGCTATTGGCCCATGGCAACCATCAGCTGGGTATCAATCAGTGATACCCTCTGGCTATTTAACTAACAGTTTGCCATGGAAAATCCCTGACATAAATGGAGGTTTCTAGCTGGGAAAATAACCTATTTCTATGGGTCATGGCTTCCATAGCTACGTTAGTCATAACCAGAGGGTATATTCAAATTCAAATATCAAGTATATAAATGTTCATGTCAATCAGTTGACTCATGGTATATTCGATTAAACATGATATCCACCCTATCCACGCGTAGCGTAAATCCCAATGAACAATTCACCAGGGATGACCCGCCGATGACCTCCAAGTTGCTGGTCTGTTCCACATGCTCTTTGGCCATCGTTTCAAAGTGCACCCGCTCGTCCTGGCAGCGAATACAGTAGATAGATAGATGGATAGATAGATAGATAGATAGATGGATAGATAGATAGATGGATGGATAGATGGATAGATGGATAGATGGATAGATGGATAGAATTAGATTAGATTAGATTAGATTAGATTAGATTAGATTCGATTGGATTGGATTGGATTAGATTAGATTAGATTAGATTAGATAGAAAGAAAGGTCCTATGGTAACTGGTATGGTGCCAATCTTAGTTACATGACATAAACATAGAAACTGTAAAGAACAGTTTAACTGTATTTATGTACTATATGGACTATATGTACTACATGTATGATATGGACGTTTCTTATCTTTTCTTAGCATGGATGGGCACCATATGGCTCCATGTATGATGAGTTTGGCCCATTTATAGATGGTTCACTGATAGAACTCCAACCAAATCTATATATACCATTGTATGATTGGTATAAACCATCTGCAACAACACAAGGGATTGTACCATATGTAATAAATATATATATAATATATATATATACCAGTGTTCGGATACCATATATACCATATATATATACCATATATATATATATACCATTGTTTGGATGGTTCAAGCTCAACAAATTGCCGTATCGATTTCCATCTTTTTTTGTCAAAGCCTCTCTATTTGGCCCCAGAATTTGTGGCATGGGTTCATGAAATCGCACATTGGTCGTTATCTGGTGATTTTTCGAATATTACCCTCTGGTTATGACTAACATAGCTATGGAAAATCACCATTTTTAATAGGCAAACCATCTATTTCTATGGGCCATCTATACCATGGCTATGTTAGTCATAACCAGAGGGTATTAATAATTAAACCGGATAAAAAATGGCGGCTAATAATAGTTAATATGGTTATTGTTCAATTGATTACCTATTATAAATATCATTAATCAACTATTTATTACATATATCTATCAAGATACATAATGTAATAAATAGTTGATTGATTTATAATAGGTAATCAATAATTGTATCTTGATACTTAAATAGGTAATCCGTTGATTGATTTATTACATAGTATGCCACCTAATTGTCCCCAACGGATTAAATCCACATACATAACTCCTTCGGGCTATTCTTTATTAATATGTGCCACGGTCAAAACATTGTTTGTGGGTTCTTATCGTTCCCATTCTCAATGGTGATATGACCTTGCCCCAAATCAATGGGTTGTACTGTAATCTACTCCAGCTCTTGACAATGGTACATCACTGGGATTCCCTATACCCTCTGGTAAACGTTTACATAGCTATTGAAAATGATCATAGAAATAGTGAGTTTTCCCATTGAAATTTTGGTGATTTTCCATAGTTTTTTGTAAACGTTTACCAGGCCGGGTATGGGTTTCCCTATAATGGTATGAACCATCTATAAAAACCATCGTCTATACCATCTACCATGTCGAGACATGCCAGAAAAAACATATAACCATATGTGATTCCCCAGGTATTCCCAGCGTTTCCATGGAAACGGACCCATCCAACAAAAAAAAAAGTTATTACCCTCTGGTAAACGTTTACAGAACTAATGGGAAAATCACAATTTTTCATGGGAAAACTATGGAAAATCACCATTTTTGATGGGAAAACTATAGAAAGTCACCATGTTTGATGGGAAAACTATGGAAAATCACCATGTCCAATGGGAAAATTCACTATATTTCGACTGGGCCATGTTCAATAGCTATGTAACAAATTACCAGGCCGGGTATTCCATAAACAACACCAGAAATCAACGTGAGTAGAAAATCCTCCATCATTCCACCGTTCACACTCCATCACCATGTTACTCGGATGCACGTCCCAGCTAACACGTTTGTTTCATAGCCATGAAATATACCCCATATCCCATATCTGGGTTAATGGTTATTACCCACTCTAATATAGTACCCACTTATATTAATTACCCTCTAGTAATTTAGCAATAGTTAATAATGGCTTTGGAAAATGACCCATTTCGTTCAATAACCTATTAAAGATGGTGATGTTCCATGGCAAACTGTTAAAAAAAACAGGGGTAATTGAGATGCACCCTCCAAAGTACATCTCAAGATTGTTAATCCTACACCCCATAAAAATAATAGACCAGCAATATAACCTCGCTTAATTCTTGACGATATCCCACTAAGATTACCATCAATGCTACAATGTACTGTACCCCGTCAGTAATCATCATTGTTTCGACAGATTTTGGATGGTAATCTTGATAAGAATACTAAAATCATACTCGAACTAGTACTTATACTAATATTAGTAATACATAGTAATACTAGTACTAATTCTGATGCTAATTCCAATACTTATACTATCTTATACTATATAATATTACGGGCAAGCCCCCTCAGCTTGCCCGCGCCGTCGACGACGTCTCCGAAGATCAAAAAACACAGTGTTTTGTGGGACAAGTGCACATGTCCATGATCATGGCTTTCATCTTGCAACGCACAGCTTAGCTACCTGTGCGTTGAAAGTTACAACAACAACATCATCATCATCATCGTCATCTTCGTCATCATCATCGTCATCAACAACATCAACCCTAAACTCATTAAAAAATTCCCTTGGATCTTGAATATAAAGTTTAATCAGGGTGCGGATTTGATGATTCCCTAGAAACTCTGTTGTATGTTGAAACATGTTGAAGATTTCAGTGAATGTAAAGATTATAAAGGTTAACGGGGTGAGGATTTCATGATTCCTTAGAAACTCTGTTGGAACATGTTGAAGAGTTTCTTGAATGTAAAGTCTAACACGCCCTTCAACTTCAATATCCTCTGAAAAGTGGTGTGGGCGAGCTGGGGGGTGCGCGTAATATTACCAATGATTGTAATAAGTAGTATATAGTATTGTTGGCGGTATGTTATACTCTTTCTTAGTTCTTATACCAATTTAGTAATGCAAATATGATTCATATTAGCCACATATATTAGTATTACCCAAATATGTTTCATATTAGCCACATATATACCCAAATATTTCTAGTAATATTCGTGGGATATCACCAAATATTATTACACACATGATATATCCCAAATACTACCCGTATATTACCCTTATATTTCCCATGTATTACCCAAACATGAATCACATGAGTATTATTACCTTCTGGTAAACTAACATAACTATGGAAAATCACAATGTTTAATGGGTAAATTCACTATTTCTATGGCCATTTCTGTTAGTATCATCATTATTATCCATATTATCCATATGATTACCCAACATATCCATATATCATCCATATGATTACCCAACATATCCATATATCATCCATATATTACCCATGTCTTATGAGTATTACTACCATTCAATAATGTCCTTTTGGTAAAAATAGATGGGCCGGATTGGTATACCATATATCATCATTTACCTGTTGTTAAAGGGGTAAACTAACCCCTCTATTAATCAACCAACCAGTGGGAAAAGGACATCTATGCTACCATTGGTCATTACCAGAGGCTACCCATGGCATCCCATGGCTGATTTCTCTCCTGCAGTTTGGCAGTCTTCTGATGGATCTCTGCCACCTGATTCTGCGCTACCACGATCTCCTCGTGCAGCGCCTCGGACGTTGGCAAAACATGGGGCGATTTTACCATGGACAATGATGTCTTCACCATCAATGTGGAACTGTGTGTCATTTTTTCTGTATATATATATATGATATATGATATGTATATATATATATATGCATATTATAAGTTTTATAAGTCCATATAGACTATTATATAATTCTAGAATTAGAGAGAGAGAGAGATTTGATTGATTTAATCTTCAAACATGTGGATTGAACCCTGGAGATTGAGTAGGTAGTCATCAAAAAGTCTTATCTAATCTGCAACAAGTGCGGATCTGACCATCAAAAATTGAGATGTCACCACAAAGAATGGCGACCTCAAGAATGACAGCTGAGGGTGACCACCAAAAAATTGGATTTTATCTATCAAAAAATGGAAAAACAAAATGCTCTCCAGCCATCAAAACTTGGGTTTTCGCTGGGAACAATCTTCCAAGGTCTATTTTGGGTCGACTGCTTAGTTGCAGAGATGGTACCTTCCCAAAAAATGATTGGTGAGATCCCAATCAGAAGCCCAGAAAAAGCCCAAGCTCACCATCCCAAGAACCATGAAATGATGAACTATGGACCCCCCAGGGCCCCATTTTTGAACTATGTCACTATGTCCACGTACTCATTTCATGGTGTTTTTGTTGGAGATATTGGAACTAAAATGATATTGCATGATATTGCATGATATTGCATGATATTGCATGATATTGCATGTCCAATTACCCTCGGGTAAACTAACATAGCTATGGAAAATCACCATTTTCAATGGGAAAATCCATTATAAATCACCATGTTCAATAGCTATGTTAAATTACCAGAGAGTATGTCCATCATCTCTCGTTCTTTGTTGCTTCTATTTCCCAAATATCAGGGTCGTTGGTTTATCCCCAAGAAATCATGTGGACCTGCTGACCAGGTTTGATTGATCTCCAAAACCTTTTCCGTTCATCATGGCAAAGCTGAAAATTTTGTTAATGGTTATATTATGTTATATTTACAAAAAGATGTGGAAAACCCACTATTTGTAGATAATGTTCCTAGGAAAATCATGGGTTTCCACATCTATGTTGGTTCACGTTTGGGTGCCCAACTTACCATTTGCCTGTTGTTTCACCCAGCCAATACCCAGATTCAAACCCCTGCGTTGATGGTTTATATTATATCTTATAATTCTGCATGCTGCATAATATCTAAAGATTCTATGGTAAACACGTGTTGATCTACCAATCTACCATGTGGGAAACTAGGGTAGCTCGTTGGCTCCCAATTTAATACAACCACGGCTCCTAAGCGCTCCCTCCACTCACCACTGGATAGTAATGTCCAATTCCCACCCTTGGTGCCTCCGCGGGCCTTCCTTGATAGAGGCCTCGATGCGACATGGGGATATCGATCAACGTTTGAACATGGCCAATCTCACAGTTTTCCAGTTCACAAAATCCAAAAGCCTGCTGTTGTGATGGTGTATTTATATGTGTTTATAGCGATTTGTTGTTGCCTGATACTCCATGTTTGATGAGTAAGACCATGTTTGATGGTTTGTAGGCCCAACAAACCCGAAAAACACCCACCCCGTTGACCCCCTTTCGGAACATCTGCACCTTGTGCCTCCAATTTCTCTGCCTGCGAGGTATAAAGAAAGGCCAAGCGCTTCCCCGCAAGCCGCGGTGTACTGAGTGTACAGGTCTTGCGGCGTTCATTTCTCAATGGATTGGTTTACCCTCTGGTAAACTAACATAACTATGGAAAATCACAATTTTTTGTGGATAAATTCACTATAAATGGCCATTTTCAATAGCAAACTGTAAATGTTTACCAGAGGGTAAGCCTGCTTTCTAAGGAAAGGATGGTGTTTTCCCCCGAAATCCATGGGCTCGCCTGGATTTCTGTTCCCTTCAGCTAATTCTGGACATGTCTTTACAAGAAATCCGGTTAGAGTGTCTTGCAGAAGCAAAAAGGCCGGTGATAATGTGACATTAAATATATATATATAATCCCATTAAAACCCCATATGTAATAGTATTCAAATCCCATTACATCCTTAATTATATCAATCATATCCCATCATCATCCCATATATCATGGTATAAAATCCCATTATAACTGGCAGGATCTTCCCTTGGAAAAAAACAACAAACGGTAGCTTCCCTGCACTTTGACTTTGGCTTCTTCTCTCGCTCGATGCACCTGGGTGGTCGTCTATTTGGAGGTTTCGTAAATCATGGGGGTACCCCTAGTTCATCCTAGTTCTCATCCATTTATAGATGGATTTTCCGTGAAATAAACCAAGCATTTTGGGGGTACCCCCATGACTTACTGTAGATCTAATTTAGATGATTTTCATGTTGGTCTATTTGGAGGTTTTCTTTTAAAAAAATATCGTTTAGGATTCAGATTGCAACCCATGGGACTCAACATCATGCCCACTGAGACCCTGCGAGTCATGATTTCTTCGGTAGAAAATCTGTGGTTTTTTGTTACCCATAGGATCCATGTATGGTATATATGATGACATGGATCCCATCAATATACCCCAGTCATGTTAGCATATATACCATACATGGATCCTATGGGTACTTCGAGGCTACTATACGGTCTGGAGATGTCAAGAAGGCAAGGTCTCTACTTTCCAGGTCGACTTCAGCGCAGTTGGGCAATGTGTGTTGGGGTGCCCACAGGTGGCCAACTGTTCTGTTCCTGTTTGAAGGCCTACCAGGTGGTGCCCCGTAGTTAGCTAAGTTGGTTAACAACTCCAATAACTATGGTTTATGGTAGATATATCTATACTTGTAGGAATTGTGTCTAATTATCTCCATGTTACTAGATGTTACCGCAGAAAAATAACTACGTGACAAGTTGCAGAATCTCTGCAATCTTCGTGTACTGGAGGCTAGCTTTCTTGGAATCTATATACCCTCTGGTAAACTAACATAACTATATATTGAAAATCACCACTTTCAATGGGAAAATCCACTATAAATGGCCATTTTCAATAGCTATGTTAAATTACCAGAGGGTATACATCCACTATCGCAAAGGCACACCCGGAGCCAGCCTCTCCCGGTAAACGGATGCAACTTGGCCAAAGCACATCATCTTCCAATTCGGACAACTTTGTGTCCTTCAAATCCTCGGGAAAAGGATAACTGGCCCAAATATGTCCCCATTTGGCTATGGATCAATACCTATAAATACCATTTTTAGTGGGATGAACATCCATAAATCCCAGCTATTTTGATGTGAACTACAGGGGTACAAGGTTTTGACACACTGCCATTTGGGTGTTGAACATCACTGGAATCTGTCGGTGAGAAACTTCCAAGTTCAAGGGTGTGCCAGAGTTCGTGATGCGACAGCCCAACATATTCATGCCGTTGTTTAGATACCCTCAGAACAAAAAGGAACAACATTTGGAGCTTTCCTTCAATTGAAGGCGTATCCCCAAATCATCCAATAAGATGTTCCATGTAATAAACCATCCAGCTATTGGGGATCCAGCATTTTAAGGAACCCATCCAGCCTCATTGAGCAGCCCGTTTGTTCATCGTCCCCAAGTTTTACATGACAAAAAACATCCCGTGGCGAAATCGCCAGAAAAAACCCTGGCCCTGTCCTGTCTGATCTGTTTGATGGACACCAGTTTGGACTCCTTTTCCTCAGCACGGAAACGCGCTGGGTTCCAGCGAGACATCCAAGTGATCCCAACCTTCGGACCCAGGACCCAGAAGATACCCAGTAAGATGAAATATATATTTGCCACGCGTTCTATTCACTGTTCTTTTGATATTTTTTTTATGATAAGGATTGTATGTACACACATAGATTGCTGATAATGACGTTCTTACTTGAGTATGCTGTATGATTATTACAATGTCAACATGTATGCAAAATACATACATCACAATTCCACCCCCTTTTTATTAAGTGCCTCCAATAAGGCACCCTCCAAATGAATGGAGCCAAAAATAATCATATCTCCAGAATTAAGTGGTTACTCATCCATTTTCCCATTGGAAGTATTCCCGGTATCTTTTGAGAAGAAAAACAACAAACAAAACATATCTTTAGATACATATTTCACTAGCCTGAAACTTCTGTAATGTAGTTATCCTAGTCAACAGGTCACGTCCAGATGTATTGATAGTTATTGTCAGCTCATGTCCCCACTATATCCCCAAGCCTCGTAAGGTGGTGGTACCAACACGCCTCCATTTTCATCACGGGATGGCCAAAAAGCCACAAAAAAAAAGTAGCAATTTATGCCGAAGTATCCCAAGATACGATGGATTGTTCCCATGCCACAGCAAACCCTCTGGTAAATTAACAGTTCGAGGCAGTCATCGGGGTTGGAAGACTAGTTTCCATGAAAAATTGGTGATTTTCAGGGTCTATGTTAATTTACCAGATGGTAACTTTAGTCATATCTACCATAAACCATAGATTTCAGCCTGAAAATTTCATCCAGATGGGGGTACCACATTCATCCCATGTTTTCTTTTTGTTTTTTCGTTTGTTGATGATTGATCCTCACGATCCCACTATTGTTTCATTCCTGTTGATTGAAGCATGGAGTCCCACCTCATTGTCTTCAATGAATCCAATGTTAATATGACAAGACCATGGCGCATGTCAACATTTTTCTATACATTAACCATATAGACAATAAGCACTACAATCGGATGTGTATATACATATAACTGAATTCATTGGGATATTTTATCATAGTCACACACAATCATTGTTGTATCCCCAATATATCCCATTATATCACCACTTTAGCCAACTTACAGTAGATGTCAATAACCAAATGGTTGGTGATAAATAAGAAGAAATGCACTAATAATATTAATATTCAAAATTACATATGTAATAATCAATATCAATAAAAAATATTTGTGATAGCCGACAATAACCAACCAAATGCGTTATTCCATTAATACATATTATAAGTAGTATAAGTATTAAATATTATAATAACATCTATAATAACATCTATATGATGATTTTCACAGGATAGTAAGAATGGCAAGAATATGCAAGAATCGTCAGGATTGCATACATATCATAATATGTTTTGTAACAGTATAATTTCATAATGCCATCAGCCTTCCTCCGCATCCATGAGGCGATGTCCCATGAGATCACCCTGCCGGGGGTGGATCGCAGCCACTTGCAGATCACCCAGCGATGGCACTGCGATCAACATCTTTCATGGTGAGATTGGAATGGTCAATGACCAACTCTTTCCGAATGATTTCTCTTTGGCCACCGCGAATGTTGGAGTCGTAAATTTGTGTGGCTCGAGGTAGGATGGCACGTGCGCATCATCTTGGCCACATACATAGTCGAAGAAAAATCCTAACAACCATGATATGATTAATGGCATTCAATAACCAACCAAATTGTTGCCATGTACTATTACATTTGGTTGGTTGGTTGTTGAATGCCATGAATAATCTATAATAATCTAATTCAGTAGTTAACCAAATGATGATTATTATTAAGACTCTATAATAGTAATAATAATAAAAACAGTTGTAATCATCGCCATCATCTTGATGATAGCCATCAATAACTAACCAAATATCATCATTAACCCAAATTATTCTTACTGGTGCTTAGTAGGAAATGGGAATGAATCATGTTCCATTCCCTACTGAGCACCAGTAAGAATACTCTGGAATAATCATAGTTGTCAAACTGTAATATACTATAATCATGATTACCATGAAATCAGTTGAAAGATGATTGTTGCTATCATATACTAGTTATGAACAACCCCATATCATTAAACCATACTATGAACATTACACGATTGATCAATATTATTTATTATGTTCAAAAGTATCCTAAACTTATCCATACTATAATGGACCCTGGATAATACCAGACTATGAATCAGAATCATGAGGGTTTAATCAAGACATTATCCCATAGTTCCCATTACCCTCTGGTTATGACTAACATAGCTATGGAAAATGGCCCATTTATAGACGATTTTCCCAGCTATAAACCTCCATTTATAAGGGATTTTTCATGGCTATGTTAAATAACCAGAGGGTAGTATTTATAATTAGTCACGTTTGATTGCGATTAGCATTCTTCCAGCATTGATACTAAATACTGGTTGGTGGTATACCTGCCCCTCTGAAAAATATGATAGTCAGTTGGGGTTACTATTCCCAATACATGGAAAAATGAAAAATGTTCCAAACCACCAACCAGTAATTATTCCTTATAATGGACTATGGCTTTGTCTGAAGATATGCTACACCAGAATCCCATGGTGAATCTTCATTTTCCAGGATGGGGGCCCCCCAGTTATAAATGGTTTATAAAACCCATTACCCTCCAGTAGATTAACAGTTCGACCCTGGCAGATAGGGGTTGAAAGACTAGTGAAACCACTAATGATTGGTCATTTTCAGGGTCTCTGTTAATTTACCAGAGGGTAACTATAGTTATATATATCTACCATAAACCATAGATTTCAGCCACTTTTTTGGCAACGGTGTTTCGTTTCACGCGAGCTCGACACTTTGGGCCCCATCCTGTATCAAATCGCCATTATGGGCCATGGCTTCAATAGCGAACTCTTAGTCATTACCGGAGGATAAACCATGAGGAGTTGTATATTCAAACGTGACATCATTGTACAAATATCAATCTATATCAGAAACTAATGATACCTTGTGATATATGGTTGATTATACCATTTACCATTAGTTGATATTACACCTATTTAATACCTATTTAACTAGTTGGTCCATGGTATATTCCCCATTAGTAAAAACATATATACACCATAGGATACCATATATAGATATATATGTATATTCTAATGGGGAATATACCATATACCAACTAGCTAAATATCTATATATATATACGGTATTCTATGAAATGGTATTCAAGTTAGATATATATATATGTTTAGATTGTATATGATATGGTATAATGGTATGAACATATTATGGTATTGATGATAGAATACCATATATACATATATATATATACACAATATAGTTCATGGATTCTGCAATCCATATATTCACCGTATAATACCATATATATATAATTCTGGTTGGTTGGTGGTTTCAAACATTTTTTATTTTCCATTTCATATATGGGATGTCATCCTTCCCGTTGACTTTCATATTTTTCAAGATGGTTATTGCACCACCAACCAGATATTATTAACTAACATTAATTATAAAATAACCATTAATATTAACCATTATTAACCAGGTATATTAACAACCAGTATAGATTCATATTAACCATTATTAACCAGGTATTTTAACCATAGAATTCTTGGTAAATTATACCATCTTTTCGAATCAGCAGAACCTTGCCCCATCACCAAGCATCGTCCAGCTGCTGTCTTGCCTCGTTGGCCTGACGCTTGGCGCGCAGCAAGGCCTGGCCGTTTCCGGAACGACGGAACATCGGAGGAACCCCGAGTCCTGGGGAAAATGCTGGGAGAATGCTAGGAAAACCGGAAAAATCATGGGAAAATGCCATGGAAATTCCCAGAGTTGTTGGAAAATGATGTGCTTAGCTGGCAGCTGGAATTGGTTGGGTTGTTGAGTTGTTGTCTATTTCTTCAAAATGGTAGGTCCCCTCCCAGAGTTTTCGTTATATATTTGCTTGGCGGATAAGCACTGATTTTTTGTTGGATTACTTAGTGGAACTTCGAGTTGGAGGCTGGTTACGTCAACAAAGACATCTTGGCTTTCTACCGGGAAGCTCTCGGGTCTCTATTTATGGGTTCCGTGGCGAAAAAAGGTGATTTATATACATAGCCGTCAACACACAGGAACAAAAAACATGGTTTCACCTGAAAAAGTTGGAATAACGGGTCATTTCGGGTAAGAAACAGACTTGGATGTCATTCATTTCAGTTACAAATCGATGATAGAATCATGATGAGGACAACCTGAGATATCCAACAAACAAGGTAGCTCCATAAATGGAGGATGCAACCATCAAGCATGGGGTTTTAAGTCTAAAGTCTTTCAACAATGATCTGGTTGGTGGTATACCTACCCCTCTGAAAAATGATGGAGTTCGTCAGTTGGGATGGTTATTCAATTTCCAACTTTTCATGGAAAGTCATAATCCATTCATGGAAACCAGTCACCAGCAACCAGTGATGTGGCACGTTGGGATTCAGATTCAACTTTTCCCAGCTGGCCAGTTATAAATGGGCTATAACCAACTACTCAACTAGGCCATATGGTACCTGTTATGGTTTATACATGTAGAAATACCATTGGCTTTACCCCACGGTCCCATGTTTTTCTTGCTGAAGAGTTTTGAAAAATTATCCTCAAAATGCCATGTCCATTTCCCCATATCCCCCCATATCCCTATGATCGGTGGCTTTTATTCCCCATTTCCCAGTACATTCGCAACATATTATAACCCCCCACATGTCGTTTCACGATCCATTTGCTCGTAAAATCACTAATCCATAAACTATCATAGTAATCCCTGCCCCCTTTTCAGAGTATCAATGGATTGGATTAAGGGAAAATTTACAGGAAAGCCCCATATTTAATGGGAAAATCTATGGTTTCCGGTTAAAATTTTCCCTTAAACCAATCCATTGAGAGTACATACCCCAGAAAACAAGAGCCTGCTTTAGTGGATTCCTCTGGTGGTTCCATTGAGGGCTCTGCGAAAAAATCTCCGTCAAAGTTCACCAGCCAGGGTTTCTCGCTCAGATAAAATCAGCAATTCAAACCCCAAGGTTTCCAAATAAATTCTTGTAGCATACATTAAAAACCTTGCAACATTGAATTATGATGTCATATGATGTTCATTAACTAGTTCAATATCTACCATGAACCCAAACGGTAGCCCGGGAAAACAAATCTTCATCAACGCCATTTAGCTACGCCATTTTGCGGCCGGCAGAGCGCCTGCAGATCTTCTCGAAGCTGATCCAACACCGATCCGGACACGCCCGTTCCACCCTGCGTTCGGATCATCCGAAGAGATCACACGGAAATCGAACGGAGAGGATCTGGGCTTAGGAAATCGCCCCGGTTGCCCTTAGTAAAAACCACCAGTATTTACAGGGGAAAAAATGGGAATAATATGGAAAAATATGGGAAAAATATGGATTTTACCTTCTGGTAAACGTTAACATCACGGAAAATCACCATGCGTGATGTAGCGATGATGGTGAGGTGTTATGCTTCCGGGAAATCCACCAGTTCAGAGGAATCTGAGATGGGGAATAGTTATGGAGGTACCCTCTGGTAAACGTTTACAGTTTGCTATGGAAAATGGCCATAGAAATAGTGGATTTAGCCATGAAAAAGAGTGATTTTCCATAGCTATGTAAACGTTTACCAGAGGGTACCCCCAAATATCATCCATCTAAAAGGTGATGGGATTTTCCATGACATAAACATCAGACCATCCAGCTATTGGAGATCCCCCAAGCTGGGTGAATTTTACTCCACTTGGCTTCAAAATACGGAGGTTCCAGTTGGTCAGAAGATATTCCCCATCAAGCAATAAAGTATGACCTATAATCAATCAACAGGAGTTTTGGTCACTGATGTTATTAGGGTTTGAATTGGGTTATGCTAACATTCACAAAATCTAGAATTGGCAGGTCATCCTCATTAATCCTAATGAACAGCTTGAAAATTAGATTAGTTCAATCTATTTTGTGAGAGCATTCGTCACCCCTGTGGTAGTCCTGGCTATGGATGAACCTCCTAAAAAACGACATTCCCGCAATTTCGGGGAACCCCAAGCTGGACTCGTGATTCATAACTCATGATCCAGTTAGGCAAACACATACCTTGATTCCCTATGTTTATTGGATAAACATGGGTCATGTCCTGTTCACTCAAATTTTCTACTGCATCATCCCAACTTCGATCCCTTTACATGTCTCAAATTCATGGACAAAGGAGCTGGTAAATGCATGTGCATCTCCAAAAAATATGGTAACCTCCAGTAAATGAACAGTTCGACTCTGGCAGATAGGGAGTTGGAAGGTTAGTTTCCACTAAGAATGGGTTATTTTCAGGGTCTATGTTAGAGTGCCAAAGGGTAAACGATAGGTTTTGATCCATCCCCATGTTGTGCACCCAGCCGGAGACGTTCACGCGCCTTGGCTTTGGAGAGGAGTTCCTGGCAGGATTTAGAGGTACCCTATTTTTCGGACCCAAAGATTTCCAAAAGGATAGTTGAAAAAAAAATGGTGAAAACAGAATTAACGCATAATCAAAATAAGTTGCTAGATCCTTTAATCACATGTGGTAAATCTGGCATGTTGTGACATACGATGACGCTCCACACTTCACACTTTACGCTTTACACTCCGCACTTTATACTTTACACTCCGCACTTTGCACTTTACACTTTACACTCCGCACTTTGCACTTTACACTCCGCACATTACACTTGACACTTTACACTCACTCCACACTCCACACTTTACACTCCACACTCCACACTCTACACTCTACACTCCACACTTTCCACTTGGAGCTTTACACTCTACACTCCACACTCCACACTTTACACTTTACATTCCACACTCTACACTCCACACTTTACACATTACACTTTACACTCCACGCTTTACATTCTATACTTTACTCCACACTCTGCACTCTACACTCCACACTCCACACTTTACACTCCGCACTCTACACTCCACACCCCACACTTTACACTCCACACTCTACACTTTACACTCCACTCTCCACACTTTCCACTTTGATCTTTACTCGGCAAAAACTGACCATAAACTGTAGTAGTCAGTAGCCTCTGGTAAATGTTTACATAGTTACATAGCGAACTCGAAGATCAAATCATTTAAAATGGCTAGATCAACAAACTAAATGGCCATCTCTACCATAGCAGACTGTTAAATTACCAGCTGGTAAACTAACCTAATTACATATATATATATATAATTATATATATATATGTGGAGAACCTATGAGTTTCTCCCAGGAAACTTGTCAAAAAATTGTTGATCTTCCACATGCTGTTGGTTTACCTGGGTAAACTAACCCAGAGGAGATTCCCTTTCTCCTGCACCTTTTCCGAGCAACATTTATGGAAACCCCCCATTTATATTCATGGTGATTTTCCATAGCAAACTATTCATTTACCGGGTAAAATGTATCTTCATCTCCAAAAAATGATCTGGGTAAATTATATTAATATTTCACTAAGCGGAATTAAGGCCACTTGGGGATGATTTCCCTCATAAACCAGGATTCCAGTAAGGTTGCAGTGAGGTCGCTTTAATTTTCCCAGAACTATGGTAAATGATAGGTTTTGATTCATCCCCATGTTACCCTCTGGTAAACTAACATAACGAACTGGAAAATCACCATTTTTCATGGGAAAATCCACTATAAATGGCCATTTTCCATAGCTATTTTGACATCATCAGAGGGAAAATTCTCCAAAGGCCGCAGCACCTGCAGCAGTTTGTCCATCTTGGAGTTCTCGCGTTCGCCGCTGCGGATTTTTTCGCGGAACTCGACCGCCTTCTGCCGCAGCTCCGAAAGCCTGGGGGGGTTTCAAGCGCCACCCCGGCAAAATGAAAATAGAATGTCTATCCTGTGCATATGTATATATATATATACATAATAATGATATAAACATTGTGTATATATATATATATATACATAAGATATATATATATATACATATGTTTATACATAAATATATGATATATATACACATAAGATATATATATATATACATATGTGCATATATATATACATAAGATAGACATATATATGTATATATGTATTTGTATCTGTATCTGCATATGACTATGTATATGTGTATGTATATGTAAATGTAAATGTGTATGTGTATGTATATGTAAAAGCATGTGTATGTGTGTGTAATTGTGTATATATATATATATCCATCAGTCTATCGATCTAATCAAATCTATCTAATCAAATCTTATCTTATCGAAGCCGAGCCAATCTACTCTTTGCTTATCTATGTAGATACAGCTGTAAGGCTATAGATATGGGTACTGAATATCTGCATCTACCACTCAATCTAAATCCAACTTCTCAACAGCAATAAATAGTAATAAATCACTATAGGATCTATGGATATCTCTATGTATCCATAGATTGGTACCCAATACTGGTAATTTACCATGTTCTAATAATATCAACAATTCTCAATTAAATGTCGATACTGATTGATACACATTACTGTAGATATCTATAGATATATACGCTTATACAAATTGACTATAGATATCCATACAGGATGGTGCCCCCCAGTTATAAGCTGGTTTATAAACCCCCTTAACTAGTTCGTTATATCTACCATAAACCATAGAATTCAGCCACTTATAAGGCAACTGAACGCTATCGACTGGGGGTGCCATCCTATATCATTCAGTTTCCCTATTAAATGAAATTATATAAATGCTATAACATACATACTACATATATATATACACATATCTATATATACATATATATATATATGTTCATATTCATATTTATATTTATTCCAATAATATTCCAATTATGCTAGCTATACGGATAATTATAATCCAATCCATAATATATATTTTCCATAAGATTCCATTATTACTATATAGATATCCATGCTTATAATAAATACTCCATGATATTCTGGATAAGATCTCCATAATATATATATATATACAACAATATATTCCACTACTGGAGATATTCCTCTATAATATGGAACAATATAATGGATAGATACCACGGAAAAATATATATATATGCACTATATTATGGAAGATTCAATATCTATTATGTTCCATAGTATACCATATACCACAATATACACCATATATATACCATAAGATTCCATTATTCTATACCGTCTGGTTATGACTAACATAGCCATGGAAAATCACCATGTTTAATAGGTAAACCATCTATTTCTATGGGCCATCTGTACCATGGCTATGTTAAATAACCAGAGGATATAGTTCCATTATTTTCCATTTACCCTCTGGTAAACTAACAGTTGAAAATGGCCATAGAAATAGTGAATTTACCCACAAAAAATGTGACTTTCCATAGTTTTTTGTAAACGTTTACCAGGCCGGGTATAACTGTATAACTGTTCATGGCCATAACTGTATATATATATATACCATAAGATTCTATAAACCATCTATAAATAGGTAAACCATCTATAAATGGGCCATTTTCAATAGCTATGTTAAAATTACCAGAGGGTACATCCAGTATCATCCAGTTATATATCATTATATCCCCGAGGATTTCCCCATTCATTCCTCCATTGATTCTCCGCTATATCAGCTATAAATCAGCTATAAATCCCATGAAATGCCCATTTTCCTATGGTTTTCCTATGATTCTCCTATGGTTCATTTCCATATCATAAATCGAACCTCCAACGACCGGGCCGTCGGACTGTGCACGCAGCCGCGTCAAGTCCTCCAGCAGGGATTCCTGCAATGGTCGAGTCATGAAAAACGTGTCAAGCGAAAATAAACATCGATGTGGTAAATATGATCTGTATATATTATATGTATATATGTATATATAGTGATATAAATATATTTTTGCACAGCTCATTGGGACTTTCGTCGCTGCTGGCACGTCGGTGAATTCGACCATCCTTCGTTAGGGAACGACTCCCCCGTAGTCAGGTCCTATAGTCGTGCCAAAAGTGCGGGAAATCATCGCACGGCACATGCTCAAAAAATCTGGATCCATTGTCACATCAGAGGATGGGTGATCTCGGAACCAGGTGCAAAATGTCGCTGCTAAAGCGCGATTCATCGAAGGTGGGTACTCCTTGAGCGGGGCTGTACGCCACACACCTTCGGCAGTTTTGCCGATGGCGCTGCGCTTCAGCAGCTCCGATGTAATGTGATGCTCTCTCAGACGTGCTCGTAGCAACGGCAGGTTGAGAGCAAGCAATCTTGTGGGTTTCGGAGAATGCGCTCCGAGAAGCCCTTGCGCAAGGTCAATGACATCGACGCCCTTGAACTGCATGAGAAGGCGCAGAATGGCCAAGCGCCAGATTGAAGGTTTCTCGGCATCCTCAGGTTCCTTGGGGTGCTCAATGACTCCAAAGCCTTCGATGCTGGCCAGCGCGTATAGAGCAGGTCGATCGAGAAGAGCAAAAGGTCGTTGCCCGTCGCCACTTGTTGTGCTTCACGTATACTCAAAGAGTCCAACCCCCACAGATGTTCGCTATCCCGTAGGGGTCTGGGGCCTCGAGTCTGTGGGTCTGCATCAACCACGTGGCGTGCTTGCGACCATGTTTCGCAGGGAGGGCCGCAAAGGGCCCCGCAAACCCAGCCTGAGAGGACGCCGTTGATCCAAAACTCTTGGGTGGATTGAAGTCGTACATTGCCCCACTGCTGATTGATCACTAGGTCAACTGAGACCACACAAAGAGTTGTGCCGTCCGGACAAAGCTGATCAAAAAGTTGCTCCATGTAAAATTGTAGATCTCCTGCTCGTCGTCTTCCGGAGAAGACGTGGAGGAAGATGCGCTCCTTGCTGCGGGGTCGAGGAACTTCAACTCCTTGATTCCGCACCACGGTCTGCGTAAATTCCTGCTCAATCTCACTGAGGGTGGGCAAAGTTTCCGTCTGTCGTGGCGGACTCTGCAAAAAGGGCCAGGTCTCCACGTCACAGAGGCAGTCAATGCTCTGTTGAATCAGGTTTAGCGTACGTTCGTCATGACCAATCTCTGCCTGATGAAGCGTGCGCTGGATGCTCCGCAAGGTTCTCGTACACATAGTCCATGATATAGGAAGGCTTGTGATGATTTTCCTCGCTTCAACTTCGAAGTGTGCAACATCCTTGCCTTCCCACTCCACAATCAGTAAAGACACGGCTTCTGAAAGCTCCAAATGTTCTTGCTCGAAGTCTCGCGGGCATACTATAAGAGGAAGTGGTCCTTCTGCTTGTAGAGGAGGAAGTCGCCCATCCCATGATGTGTGCAACTCTGAGTCTTGCAACGATCCATGTCCAGGTGCTGGTTGGAAATGCACCCTGCGACCAATGAGTTGTTGTCTGCAAAAATCTGAACGGATCAAGTGGCTCTTCAGCTTGCTGTGAGTGAAGTACTCCTTCAAGCAGGCTCCACATTGAGTCCCCTCAATCAACGTACGCACAGGATGGATAAATCCATGAGTTCTGTTCATGTGGGCACCCTCGCCTGCGAGAGTCTTGCAACGCAGTCCGCAAAGCATGCAACCAAAAGACTCAATCGAAGAGGAATCAAAACTCTCCTGCTTACCAGTCGGTCCCCAAACATGTTGTTCTTGAAGCCTGTTGCGGATCCTCAAATGTGCAGCCACGCAAGTGAAGTGTCGTGAAGTGAGAAGAATGGAATGTTCTCTCGCTCTTCTGATCAGTCGTTTCCAATATCCTCTGTGGAATCGCATGATTTCAAGCCAACGCTCAGTGTGCTCGAAGGGGTTGCCCAATCCGCAGGAGTTGGCAAGCTGGTCACCCATCCATTGAAGATCATCTCTAACCAGGTCAAGCCATGCCTGATCTTGGTTGAGCAAGCCCCAGTGAGCCGATGTGCCACTGTTCAGCAGAGAACTCAGGTAGCTGAGTCGCTTGACCCGCAAAAGGACCGCCGGAGCTGGCAGGGTGGCTCTGTGCAGCACCTCCTCATCTGAGATGTGAGCGTCCGCAGGACAGCGTAGAAGTCGCTTGAAGAGCTTGATGATCGCACAATGGAGATATTCTTTGGTCTTCCTGTCCTGTATGCACCAAGTCTCGGCTCCGTAAAGAAGCCGGCTCAGGATGAGGCTGGAGAAGATTTCAGATCTCCTGCTCATGGACAGTGACCCATTCTGGTAGATGAGCTTCCGGTGTTTGTTGAAACTCTGGTGAGCGATGGCAATTCTGCGCCGTATTTCTCTTCGGAGATCTCCTGTGTAGTGTGTCAATCCACCAAGGTGCAGGTAGGAGTTGACCAGGTTCACCTTGTAGATGCCATACTCGCCAAGAGCTGTGATACAGCCAGGTGATTGGGGTCCAAAGAGCTGTTTGCGAAGGCCTGTGTTTTGGCTCCTCTCGGCTTGAAGAGGATCTCAGTTTTCCCTTTGCCCAGGTTCGGAGTCATCGCATGCGACCTCAAAGTATCCAGAATGCTACTCGTGGCAGAGCACAGGTTCTGATGCAGCTCTTCATTGGTCTTTGCAGTCAAAGGAATGGCCAAATCATCCATCCAGCATGGTCCCAGAAGAGTCTGCGATTGCTGGGCTGCATCATCAAACCCTTTTGAGTGCAAATCAATGCTTGGATCCTCCGGGAATGTGGTAAGGATGTTGGCGTGTTCCATCGCAGCTGCAAAGCTCTTGAGGACGCGGGACATTAAATATCCAAACACCACATCAGCATATGAATCGCCGGGGCGTGAGCCATGCTCACATAAATATATATATATTATCTAGTACATCATATGTATATTATATATATATGTGGATTTACTATATATATATACTGATATGGGTATAACGCGTTTCACCGCCCCCACCCAGTCTTTTCAAGTACTCTATATGTGCACGTTTCAGAGATGTTGTGCAGGTTTCAGAGATGTTGTGCACGTGTCAGAGGTGTTGTGCACGTTTCACAAGCCCCATAATAAATATATATATATTAATTATTATATTCTATTATATTATATATTATATATTATATAATATATTATATATTATATATTACATATTACATATTATATATTATGTATTATATATTGTATATTATATATTATATATTATATATTATATATTATATACTATATATTATATATGTATATATATTATATTATATATATATATTATGTTATATTTTATATTATATATATTATATGTTATATATTTTATATATATTATATATTACATTTTATATATTTTATATATATTATATATTACATTTTATATTATATATATATTATATTATATTTTATATATGATATATTATATGTTATATTTTATATTTTATATATTACATATTATATATTATATGTTATATGTTATATGTTATACATATATTATATTATATATACAATATATTATATATAATATATTATATATAACATTATATATAATATATGTATTATATATATATTATATTTATATATGTGTATGTCACTTCTAGTGAAAACAAACTAACTCATATATGTATCTCAATTTCTCAATTCAATAAGATTGCTGTTGAAGTGGGATACTTATGGACTTTGCCAACCGAAACAGCTGAGTTGGATGACCATTGATCATAGAAAACAACAGCTGTTTAAGTGGTATTTGATGATATTCAGTGATCATACCCTCTGGTAAACATACAAAAAACTATGGAGAATCACCAAGTATAGTGAATTTTCCCATGAAAAATGCTGATTTTCCATAGTTATGTTAGTTTACCAGAGGGTAATTTAACAAAAAAAACTGCACTTAATTTCAGAAAAAGTCTTGTGTATCTTTGGGTAAATCTATGACCATTATTTGGAGGCCTACTTCAAGATATCCTTCAGGACTTTTTTACTCCGGGCGATCCAGCGAGGATTGAGGATCTAAATTCTCGACTTATGGCTGAATCAAAATTGGGGATCATCCTTCCTACTTACCCCCCTGGTATATTGACATAGACCCTGGCAGGGGTTGGAAGACGAGTTTTCATTAAAAATTGGTGATTTTCAGGGTCAACAAGTGAATTTACAAGGTGGTATATGGTTGAAGACCGTTATATCACCCTTGTACTTGTGGTTGATGTTGAAGACTGTCTGTCTTGGTCCTTTTTATGGTGGAAGACTGTTTTGCTGTTTTCTTGATTTTTTGATCCCCTGCCTTTGCTGCAACATAAGGCTTTAAGGGTGGCTAAACCCATCTAATCCCATTGAAAGGCTGTAAGAATTAGTCGATCTGCATCAGGATCCCCAAAAATCGCTGGCAATGATCTTCCTACAACTTGGAGCAACCCTGTTTTTTTTTTTGATGAAATCCCCATTTGATCGGTATATCTTCATAAATCCCCATGATACTGATAGGTAACCAAAATAAATAAACACTCCAGTAATCAAACGTGGCTGGGAAATACCTAGCGATGGAGCTTTCGTTCGAAAGAAACTCATCGAGAACTGTATAGAACTGGGGGATTTTAGCCAGATCCGGCCATGGAGCTGCTGAACGCAAGATATATATGGAAAACTGGAAAACAACAATTTTTAAGTTCAGCAAATCAACTATAAATGGCGACGTGCACTAGAAAACTGTTCCATTACCAGCGGGTAAGTTCTAACCTATGTATAGATGTGGAGAATTTATTGGTTTCCCCCGGAAAATTGTTTCCATAGATGTCCCTTTCCCACTGGTTGGTTGATTAATAGAGGGGTTAGAAGAAAATAGAAGAAACCCCTTTAACAGGTAAATGATGATATATGGTATGCCAAACCGGCCCAAACCTATTTTTACCAAACCGGCCCATTATTAACCATTATTAACCATATTACCTAGTATTAATCATATATTAACCGTAGATTATCCATAGATTATCCATAGATCAACCATAGATTATCCATATATTAACCATAGATTAACCATAGATTAACCATATATTAACCATATATTAACCTCCAGCGGGCCCCCCCTAAAACGACCCGCCGCCTCATCTCCTACCGGGCCCCGATCGTCGCGACCCACCGCCTCAGCAAAGATAGAGACTTGAAGCAAATGTGCTATATATATATTATATATCAATGTATTATATATCATATATCATATATTATAAATTATATTTTATATATTATTATATTATTATATTATATTATATATATATATTATTATTATATTATATATCATATATCATATATTATATAGTCTATATTTTATATTATTCATTATATAATTTAGACCATATATTATATATTATATATTATATATTATATATTATATATTGTTTGTATTAAATATATATATATACATATTATATTCTATATAATATATTATATATATATTATATATTATATATAATATATAATATAATATATAATGTAATATATAATATAATATATAATATAATATATAATATAATATATATAATATAATATATATAATATAATATATAATATAATATATAATATAATATATAATATAATATATAATATAATATATAATATAATATATAATATATAATATAATATATAATATAATATATAATATAATATATAATATAATATATAATGTAATATATAATGTAATATAATATAATATATAATATAATATATAATATAATATATAATATAATATATAATATAATATATACTATATTGTATATATTATATCCATTATATAGTCTAGATTATATATTATATATTATATATTATATATTATATATGATATATGATATATTATATATGATATATTATATATTATATATTATATATGATATATGATATATTATATATGATATATTATATATTATATATTATATATGATATATGATATATTATATATTGAATATTATATATTATATATTATCATATTATATATTATATATTATATATTGTATATTAATATATTATATATTATATATATTATCATATTATATATTATATATTTTATATATAATCATATTTTATAGTATATATCAAATATAATATCTTATATATTATATAATTATATACAATATATAATATATAATATATATAATATATAATATAAAATATATTTGATACATAATATATAATATGATAATATGTATAATATATAATATGATAATATATATATAATGATAATATATAATATTGATATATTATATATTATATGTTATATATTATACATTATATATTATATATTATATATTATATATATACCCTCTGGTAAACGTTTACATAGCTATGGAAAATCACAATCTTGAATAGGTCAATCAACTCTCAATGTGCCATGTTTGGGCTTTCACACTTCAGCCAAATCCGGGAGACCAATTCGCGTGGCAAATTGTGATATTTCACCTGAAAAAAAGGAGCTGCCTGATATTTTTTTGGCACATATGTTGACCATCTATCAAAGAAATAACACATATCATATATATATACACATGTAAAAGAAGTGAAAAAAAATATGTCAATGGAAAAAAACATACTGGATGAATTTGGTGATTAACATTCAGCCGACCACACCTTGCCCAACTTTAGAAAGCATAATACTATTCTATATATTGGTATAATATTGTGTTTACCTTGTATGTATATGGTGCAACTATGGTACTATTCTATCAGGATAGCCTCACCCAATGACATGTATCTCTAAAAGTCTAATGATACGCCACCTTATTGACATTCTGAAAAGCATATCTTAATTTTGGGGGCTTGTTGAAAAGATAGAACTGACCAAAAATTGACGATCATTTGGAAAGTGTAGGGTACTCCCAATGGTTTCATGATTGATGGTAGATGGGCAAGGCAGTCGCTGCTAGACCCCAGGTAATTACAGTAGTACAACAACCGCCGCTTGTTGCCCAATCAAAATAGGGCTTTTGGTCACCATTTTTTGCATTCATCTGGCTGAATTAGATTATCATCAGTTATCATCATTTATCATCATTTATCATCATTTATCATCATTTATCATCATTTATCATCCTTCACCAACATGAAAAAGGTAATATCATAAGGTCAGGCGATGATTCCCAATATACCAAAACTAAAAAACTGCAGAGAGGTCACGACGTGAGGTCATGATCAAAGTCATATTGTTGCTTGCACTCTGGTAAACGTTTACATAGCTATGGAAAATCAGCATGTTTAATGGGAAAACCAACTATTTCTGTGGCCATTTTCAATAGCTATTTTGACATAACCAGAGGGTATAGTCTCCCATGATGTGCCTATTCTATAATATATCTAAAAAAAAACATTCATCCCAAAAAAATGTGGTGCCCTCATTCGTATAAATGGATCAATTATAAGCCCATTTTTACTAGTTCGATATATCTACAAGGTGGTGCCCCCATAGTTATAAGTTGGTTTATAATCCCCATTAACTATAGATATAACCCCCATAAACCCTAGTTGTTGGACTTATAAACCAACTTAGCTAACTATGGGGCACCACCTTGACCATAAGTCCTGGCTGGTGAAATTGACCATTCATCCGAAGAGACCTCCCGGGGTGGCCGTCGACCCAAGGCCATGAACCTGGCGTAGAAACCCGGGAAAACGGCTGGCTGGGTTTAATAACTTCAGTATTCATGGGCTAATACTAAAGTAACTTTTAACTAGGCTCCACCTTGTGATTTGATCTATGGGATTTTGAACATGGCCTTCAAATGTTTATTTGAAAAATCTTACCCCTATGGTTGGAGTTGCCTTCAAAATTTGGAAGCCCATTCCATGGAGGAATTTGACCCGAGGCAATGGACATGTGAGAAATGTGGATGTCCACCTTCTATGGGAATAGTGACCTTGGAAATGGGAACTCAATAAAAATCAGCCGTTCAGGCGACGTCAGGCGAAATTGGCAAACCGGGGCAAGTTTGAAGGTCACCAATTTGTTGAAGTTTAAGTATCAATGGGTGCATTTTCCTCCATTTACTTCACCAATCCAAAGGATGCAATCCAGTTTTTGTTGGGTCCAAACCTACGGTTGATCTGCTCAAAATTCAGTAAAGTAACATGTGATTGGATTGTTTTGTTTGAAGCCATACTTAGCCATTCTTTTTATCATCCATCATTAAGTTTCACTACAAATCTCTCTTCAACCCTATTTGCTCGCCGTTTTGTGTATTCAGGTCGCAAATGAAAATCCGACCTGTGGATAGGCTCCAGAAAGGGCACCAAATGCAATATATGCATAGTATCAGTACACATATGTACATGTCTATGTAATTATATTATACAGGTGTATACAGTAGATCAGTGGGTATCAACTTTTCAACATCTACCCTCTGGTTATTCAACATAGCTATGGAAAATGACCCTAATCGAAATAGATGATGTACCATGATGTACCTATTAAAAGTTATGATTTTCCATGGCAGTTAGTCATAACCAAAGGGTAAATCACCGAGAAATCACCGTGACACCCAGATGTGCTCCACTTTGAAACGACGCCAAGGCGAAACGGAACGGCTGGGTCAACGAAGTCGTTGTGGGGCAGCCAGGCTGCAACGATCACGGAAGGACGGGAAAATGTCGGAAAATGTCACTTCAAGCATAGAGATGATGGTGTCATTATGTTATGATTGATTAAAAATGGAAGCACAGAATAATTATGGTGATCACTTTATTCATTATAGTGTTATTCTGTTATCATAATGAAGTACAAAAATGGAAGAAGCAATACTTGAGGTATTGCCAAGAAACTATGGATTATGTCTATATTATCATAGGAAAAACATGTGAAAAAAAACACGTGGTATACTTACTGGTGCTTAGTAGGGAATGAGGGAATGATCCACAATAACTATCAATAATCATCCCATTCCCCCATTCCCATCCATTTCCTACTAAGCACCAGCAAGCCAGTTCTTATCAATATGTATAAATCATATAGACGGAATAAAATATGTATAAATCATTTGTATAGATCTACATGTCTGGGCAAATTATAGTAATTCACTAACCTGAAATAAGGCCATTTTGGGATAATTCCCCGTTCTAACCATGATTCCAGGCTTCGGTCGCGACGTGAGGTCGTTATAATTTACCCAGACATGTCACCAAGTTTCACGGGTAAATCATCGGTAGATCATTGCGGATGGGCGCCATATTTCCCTATTCAACTGCATATGAATCAAGGGAAAGCCCCAAAAATGCCATTATAAAAACATCATTTAAAAAAAAAAAACAAAACTATAAAAAACATGGTTTCCTACATCACAATCATGATACCATACACATGGCTTTGTCTGAAAATATGGCACCCTGTTCTGTTCAGTGGTTAATCATCATGTTCTTAGTCAAAATAGTTACTTGGGGGATACATGCCATTTCCAGACACTCTCACATTACACGCTTGGTTCTGAACCGTAACTGGATGTAACTGGTAGTTCTTGGCACACCCTCTCGGACTTTCCCATCCTGCGCAGCCCCAGCATGGCATGGCTGATCGAGCTAGAGCAACAGACGAATTCTTGACGCCAAGTTGGGAAACTCACCATACACAAATCAGTCACACTCCGTTGATTTGCCACAAAATGGGGCCTAAATGTCCTCCATTTCTGGACTTCTGAACCGCCAAACAAAGATGATTTTGCCATTGGCTCTGCGAATTCTGGCACTGCTGAGGAGAAAAGCCCAACCAATAGAACTGACTAGGAGTTAGGTACAAAATGACATCGCTTTTCCCGAAAACTGTTTGAATATGTTTGAATTACTTCACCGAAATGGTAAGTCCACATCAAGAAACAAATGTGTCGGATGTGTTTTACTGGTATATGTACCAAAGCAGTTTGTTGCAACCAAGTATTCAATTCAAAATCGCTGGCCAAATGCCCAATGTTCACAGGCTCATTGCTAGCGGCTAGAAACTTGCCACATGGGAGGTTCTAATTATATGTTAGTGGAGTATGGGCAAGATCGAACCATTGTGCACTTGCTTTGCCTTCCCTCGTTGTGAATGGCTTCCACAACAAAACAATATGGGAGCTGTTTCACATATATAGCTCCCAAGACGAGTTCCAAAAAGACATGTTTAGCAACACCAGCATCTGAAGTTTTGCTATGGATATGCCAAGAGGAGTTAGCTGCAGAAAAATCCTTATGCATCTTACGGGGGCCGACAGTTCACCATGAAGTCATCCGGCCAACGGGCCAAGACTTCTGGTGAAAGAATGAGCTGGGAGGAGTTATGTGGGGCTTTCCACTTAAATGCTGCTACAATAGCTGGATGGTTTTCAACATGGAAAATATCATCAAAAATTGGATGATAACAGGGGTACCCCTATGACTTAGGAAACCTCCTGGTTACTCCAGTGGAACCGGAAACCGTAAAAAATTCTCTGCAAATCCATTCCTTCCATAGGCGAAGAAATGATCTGGGTGGCTCAGGCGCCCATGTGAGAAAAGGACATGGACTTCTGTGAAAAACATGTATGCCCAAAAAAATACATTTTAATAGGGAAAATGATCATTAACCAGTGGATTTAGACAAGTCCATATCAGCCAGGTGGACTTCAAAACCAAAACCCTCCAATCCGAGACCATACTGGCATCTCAGGGCACTTTTTGTGGAGTTCATCCTCTTGGTTAGCGATTTGTGTATCTTTGTGTAGTGAAAATGGGCCCCGCATTTTCCATTCCAAAATTCTTCTGGTTGGTGGTTTCAAGCCTACCCCTCTGAACAATGATGGACTTCGTCAGTTGGGATTATATTATTCCCAGCTGAAAAAAAAACATGTTCCAAACCACCAACCAGTATATATATATATACAGTATATATATATATACCATAGAATTCATAGAATCCACAGTTTTGATGGTAAAATCTCACTAACTTGGTTTGTGGATATTTTATTACTGGAACTCATCTGATTTGCAGCCAATGCTTGAAAAATGCTGCGAAAGATCCGACGCCATCCCCCAGTTCATCACTGCCGTGATGATTGGATTCCTGGGTCAAAGTTTTTCTGCTTGGAGGATGATGACCACAGAGGATTTAAGTTCGTGACCGCAGATCTTCTTGCTGACAAAATTGATGGATAAATGGATGGTTCATCAAATACATGACTGGTTGGTGGTTTTTCGCCTACCCCTCTGAAAAATGATGCAGTGAAAGTCAGTTGGGATGATGACATTCCCAACTGAATGGGAAAAAAACATGTTCCAAACCACCAATCAGTGTTAGATAATGATCACTATTATGATATAGATATATCTAGATATATCCCATGATCATAATATCCCATATCATGGCAAAACCGTGGAACATGTGACATTTTAAATGGAGGATTTCTCGTTATTTCCGGCGTTTCTACTCCATGGATACAGTATTCATGGAAATCCCGATAGCCTGATAGGGCAGATCTCTCTTGTAGGTTTACACATTCAAAAAGCACCGAATGACATGGTGCTTTAACCCCATCTATAGTTAAATCCATAGTTAAATCCTAGTGATTGTAGTTATTAGCATGACTTAGCTATCGACCGCAAGCCCCACATGGTAGTAAAATTGGCGAATTTTTACCCAATTTTTTTCTGGGACGACTTTGTTCGGGTCTAGGTCTCAGTGATTGTCCCAAACGCTTAGCTGGAAGTAGATCTCTGCTGTTTTTTTTGGTGCTAAATCTAAAGGTTTTCATGTGGGCAAAACAATGCCATAAACCAGCCATGACTGGGAGTGGTAACCATACCACCTATATATTTATGATGATTTTCCTGGGGGATTATTCCAAGATTACCCGGCCTGGTAAACGTTTACACAACAATGGAAATATTCAAACTTTTCATGGCTAAATATGGCTAAATCAACATAAATCAACTATGTAACTATGGTCATTTTCAAGTTCGCAAACTGAAATCGTCATTACCAGAGGGTAGATCTTCGGACTCGCTCCAGGGAAGATCGGACTCAAAACAATTCCTGGTTGGCGGTTGACCTGCCCATCTTGAAAAATATTAGTCAATGGGAAGGATGACATCCCATACCCATAGGATCCATGTATGGTATATTTACCCACAAAACTGGGTGATTTTGTTCGGGCAAATGGACAGGTAAATATTCCAGCACCATGGATCCTATGGGATATCCCATATATTTAGTCAGTTGGGGCTACTATTCCCAATATGGTTACTATTAATCAATGGGAAGGATTATCCCATACTAGCACTATATGAAATGGAAAATAATCCATTCATGTTCCAGTCACCACCAACCAGATTCTCGTCAGGTGGACTTTGCATAAAAACCCTCGTTTTTGGGTCGTAACTCGCAAACATCCAGCGGCTGCGCCATCCGGAAACGCGTCGTTAAGTGGTGGAATCCACACGCCGATATCTGACCCAGCAAGGGGGCCGGGAATCGATCCGAAAATCGAGTTGTTGCACTCAAAAGCCACCAATACATTCTGTTGCTTGAGATGCAGCCGATGTGCAGTAAATAAAGTCACCTGCAGTTAGAAATTCACCAGTTTCGTAGGGGGTTTTATCATAATTCTTTTTTGTTGCCAAGATGCCCAAGATTCGAATGACACTTTCCTTACCATCTTGGCCATGTATATGAGAAATCCACCTTTCGATATGCGATAGATCCACCAGCAGCTTACAGATGACAGAGTTCACTACATGTTTTCCCGTATTTCCGTTGCTGAAATCACAACGTTTAACGATTTGACCAGTTAAATCACAGCTCGTTTCAACTCCATGTTCGAAGACAGAAATCAACCATTTTTTGCTGCTGAAATCCAGATGTTCTGCGGTGAAACCCTCCATTTTCTCGCGTTTCCGTTTCGCGGAGACCGCGTTCAGAACTGCTCCGTTTCGCTTTCCGCCTCAAAAAAGGTCAGGATTTCAGCCGCAAAAACAAGTACAGTGTATATATATATATTAATATATTACAATGGGATTTAGTGGGATTCAATGGGATTTAATGGGATTCAATGGGATTTAGTGGGATTCAATGGAAATGGGGGTTTTCTCACCAACTGAATATGATGTGAGTCTGATAAGGAAAAAACCTTCGAAATGGCCATAGGGAAAATGATGACTAAGCAATGGATTTCGAGGCGCCATATTAGACAAACCCATGGTGCAACATGGTGCAACACTACTGGTGCTAAACGTAGGGAATGGATGGTTGCTGGGGGTTGCTGGAATTATTATTGATAGTTATTGTGGATCATTCCCGAAAATTCCCTACGTTTAGCACAAGTAAGATTATGATGGTTATCCTGGTTCATTTGTGGTGACAACTGTTTCGAGTATGATATAGTATGATTATGCAAAAGGCAAAAGGATCTGTGATTTTTGTAATGATAATTTTGGGAAGATGTACCCTCTGGTTATTTAACATAGCCATGGAAAGATCCACCTTTTTTAATAGGTAAACCATCTATTTCTCTCTATGGGCCATCTGTACCATGGCTATGTTAGTCATAACCAGATGGTAAGCATGTTGTGTTGCATATTAGTGTCCACCTTAAACATTCCCAGTAGGGAACTCCACGGAGATCGGGAAAATTCGATCGCTTAAAAAGTGGATGTGACCGAATGCCAATTTTACCGGAGGGTGACATAAGTATGAAATATGTAACGAATGAACAAATGATGCAATAAATGATATGGATTTCCATTTTATGTCGTTTCGTTGGTCATATTTCCAAATTCATGAACATGTTCCTTGGCAATCTGTAATAACTATGATAATAGTAATAACAATATGAAACATGTGGAACCATATGACATATAATCTAATGTAATATGTAATATTAGTAGGACAATTTATATATATAATGTACAACAGGGATTAATACCACATAAACATTCAATACCATAGTGGTAATAGTCTGAAGTACCATATATCAGTGCTAAATACTAACAATAGTATTAACAATGATGTAAAAAACATATTAATTACAATGATATATGGTACTTAATAAAATGGTAAATACTGAAAATAGTACTAAAATGTGCTAATATATAATACTGATTGGTAGACTAGTAACTAAGAAGGTTATCAATAATGGCACTTAACAAGACTAACTAATAGTGATAAATGGAAGGTACTACTAATAAAAATGATAACATATGATAACACTAATAATAATAGTAGGAAGGAAGGATGATGATATTAATAATATTAATATCAATAATATCAATCAAAAATGATAGCTTTTCTTAAACATCATCTTTCAGAGGTAAATCATGCAAATTCGTGGGCAATCTCCTATCTAGCTCGGATTTCACGGAGAATTTGGAGTGGAGAAATCATGGTGCTGGAATATGCAGACCTGTCCATTGGCCCTTGTCCAGAATCACCCAGTTTGTGACGGTAAATATACCAGCACCATGGTTCGCTCTTTTGGGATAGGAAAAAGTATGACAATCCCAAGGGACAAGGTAAAACCCATGGTAAAACCAATACAAGGGACAACTCATTTGGGACTATGGCACCCACCAATCCCTGAAAAAAAATACAATCTGCTACCAGAGATTGGTTCAACATGGACATGGGTCAGGAAAACTTTTACCTTGGTGAATATGCGAACAATTGCAGGGACCGAATGGTCCATGTTGGATGTTGATCTACCCCATTTCAAAACGAGTTGGGATTTGATATCCATTTTGAACAGGCTTGGTTGATTTCCAAACATTTTGATATCCATTTTGATATCCATTTTGATATCCATTTGGGATTCGAAGCAGAGTGATGTAGGCACTGCTTACTTGGGAACTACACCCAGAAGGACAACTGGAGATGATTTTCCACTAGGCTCCGCAAAATTGGGAGTGTGAAAAATATTCGATTTCAGGTGGGTTTCTCCTTTATATCCTATATATATATATGTATATATAGTATGTATACTGCATATATCATATTCATATAATGATCTATTACAGTCCAATATCGAATATATCTCATGGAATATATTCCATATATCATGGTGGTTTTCCGTAGCTATATGAACAATTGTAATTCAACCAAATAGATATCATATACATCCATATTATTATATATATATATAAGTCCTAAACAGGGTCCATTTAGTTGGACGATGTGCCTATATGATATTCATCTTCATGCTAAACCCAGGGTATGAAAATAACTATTAATACATCATATACCGTCATATTATACCTATAAATGTCCCATGTTATTTGCCTATATTATACCAGTATTAATAACATCCCATGGTTAAACACATCAAAACTCTTCAATTCAGTCCCCAAAGGTCCCAGATCACACGAAGACGATGTAGACTGGTCATGTTGAACCCTAAAAAAAAACGGGATACCCATGGTTTACCCTCTGGTAATTTAACATAGCTATTGAAAATGGCCATTTATAGTGGATTTTCCCATTTAAAATGGTGATTTTCCCATAGTTATGTTAAATTACCAGAGGGTATACATTCTTAATCATTCTTATACTATCATTGTTTGGTATTTTCCAGTGAAAGCCACACAATTCTTGTCGATTAAATCGCGTTGCGATCGCCAGTTTGAAATCAGAAAATTGTGTTGGTGAAAGTTTCTCAATCTCACCTTTACCCTCTGGTTATGACTAACATAGCCATAGAAATCACCATGCTATTAATAGGTAAACCATCTATTTCTATGGGCCATGGCTTAATCATGGCTATGTTAGTCATAACCAGAGGGTACTTATTAGGGAACAAAAAAACCACCTGCTGGTTCAACGGCGATTTTGGTTGCTTAAAAATCATCAGACAACGTGATCCACGCCCCTTGGGATCAAGCATCTGCTGGCGGTTGCACCGCTTGTAGCGGGTGGGAAGAAACGACTCTTGCGCCTGAGTGTGGCGTGGTCACGGTGAGAATTCATGATCAATCTGGGTAAATTATAATATTTCACTAACCTGAATTAAGGCCATTTGGGGATGATTTCCCCTTATTAACCATGATTCCAGTGAGGTCGCAGTGAGGTCGTTATAATTTACCCAGATCAATGTCATCGCAACGTGGTCATCGCTGATCCAGAAAGATCATCATACATATATACCTGGTTGGTGGTTTTTCGCCTACCCCTCTGAAAAATATGACGAATCGTCAGCTGGGATGATGACATTCCCAACTGAATGGCAAAATAAAAAATGTTCCAAACCACCAACCAATTGTTCTATGTGTTTTTTAATGTATATGGAGATGGCACTTACCACAATTGCGAGTTTTTTTCATTGGGATATGTTCTGGGATTTTTTGGTCAAGCCACTCGTCATATCACACGTCTCATGCTTGGCTCATAGAGATTAATGTCAACACCCCCCAGGTTGCCCAAAAATTGGGTGGCTAAAAAGTTGTTGAACTCTCCGGCAATCAAACATAACAAAACATGGCAATGGAAAATCCAGCATGTACCCTCTGGTAAACGTTTACATAACTATTGAAAATGGTGATTTAGTTCAACGTTTACCAGGCCGGGTATGCCATGAAAAACCTCTATTCATTTCGAGGATGTTCCACGTCTGACTGGGGTTACCCGGCCTGGTAAACGTTTACATAACGAACTGGAAAGATCCACCATGCTATTAATGGGTAAATCAACTATAAATCACCATTTTCAATAGCTATGTTAAATTACCAGAGGGTATTCCGTTGTATTGATATCCCATTATATCAGCACTTGCAATCTGGTTATGACTAACAGTTTGCGAACTGGAAAATCCATGAAAAATTGAGGTTTCTAGCTGGGAACATCATCTCTAAATGGGCCATACTAGCTATATACTGGTTGGTGGTTGAGCCTACCCTTCTGAAAAAGATGAGTTCGTCAGATTGGATCATCATCCCAACTATTGGGGAAAATAAAATCCATGTTCCAAACCACCAATCAGTATATAGATGTGGATAAATCTCGCAACATAACTTCGTGTGGTGATAGTTATTGTCCCGTGAAAAATCCATTGATATATCCCCACAAAGTCGCCTGGAAAATTATCCCGCCCTCAATTTGTCAATGCTGCCCATGTATTCTCATGGTAATTTGCCGATGGTTTCCCAATCTTTGATGGTTCAATCAAGGTCAATCCCCCAACAACATCTAATGTCTGGTGATTTAACATAGCTATAGAAAAAATCATAACTATGTTTAGTTATGTTTAGTACATACAGTTATATAAGATTCATCCTAAATAGGGCTTTCCGAAAAATGGGGTAGCCCCATTTTTCGAAACCATCCAGCTATTGAGTTGTTTGTTACAGGATCGATCTCGAAGCTGAGAAGAGAGTCCATCGATGTTCGAAATGATCAGCACCTCATCCTTTTGGGCCTCAAAGGTTGGAAAGCAATGGAAAGCTGGGAATTTTTCAGGCAAATGATCATCTAGAACAGCCAGGGAATAAGTTTCTAGTTCATGTTCATGTTTGATTTCTTGGATCTTAACTGGAGGAAGTCATGTTAGTGAGTGAAAATCTTGGATCAATTCCGCGGAGGCTTCACCAACAATCAAAATCCATGGGTTTTCACCGGGGAAAAAAATGACTGGTTTAAGCCCCACATGAAATCATGGGAAAATACCGAGGGAATTTCCGGTGTAAAGATTTTCCCAAGAAAACCTTAATCCATTGAAACAAGGATCCAGATGTGATACAACGTCTGAGGGTGTCATGGAAAATCCTAGACACACGGAGTGTAGATCAGCTGAGGATTGTCCGTGGCCTTCGTACCATTAAAAAAATATCTGTTCTTTGCCAAAACAACTTGGTTTACCCAAAGAAACTGTTTTGGGGGGGTCAAATAATGATGTTTTTTGCATGCCCTATTATATAATAGACAAGTGAAATCCGTACTAACATAATGTTCCTGGTAAAGTTCTGTTCTATCTTTGTGGGGGGGGGGGCCTGGGGGCCCCCCTCCCAATGTACACTGGCCACTGCTCACCGTAAACCCCTAGTCAGCTTGATTTGGGTAGATAGACCGCTAAATACTCATCAGTTTTCATATGATTGGGATGGGTCAAAACCCTGGCACCTAGTGAACATCAAAATAGCTGGTAAATGGATGTTCATCCCACTAAAAATGGTATTAATAGGTATTGATCCATACCCATATAATCATATTACATACACCCCAAGACTAAGCCCCCAATTCACAGATTCGGTACTAAACCCTTTTTTGGGGGGTGGTACTTGATATTCAGAGGAATGGATCTGGCGCAATGAATTGTGCCGACATTAGGAGCTTGGGGGTCTCAAATCTTGATCAATGCAATCTGGTTATCTAACAGTTTGCGAACTGGAAAAGCCATTAAAAATGGAGGTTTCTAGCTGGGAAAATCATCTGTAAATGGGCCATACTATCTATATTTGTAGATGATTTATGATGGTTTACCTATCAAAAGTGTGATTTTCCATAGCAAACCGTCAAATCACCAGAGGCCATCTTCGAAAACCCAGCTGCACTAGTGTCACCCGGATAGGTCTGCCGACACAAAGGACCTGTCAGAGAAGAAAACAGAAGATCCCGAAAGGCTTGGAGATCCTTGTGTGTGTTTGTTCAGTTTGTTCCATCGGCTACAGAAAATGAAGAACCATTTTGTTGGTGGGTTCATTTTCGACTGAGCCAAACACTCACCCCCAGAATCTGAAAAGTTAAACAATGTCTATCATTTTAGATAGTTTTAACTATCATTTTAGACATAGTTGTTTATCATGGTTTTGTTCATGTCTAACTATCATGCTGAAACAAGTTTGTTTGTCCACATGAAAATACGGGTGTCTGGAGCTATCACTGGAAGTATCATGAACTGATAGCTATTGGAACTATCATTGAGGACCTATTATTGGAGCTATCTTTGGCTATCATTAGTATATATATATATTTATTTATATATACATGGATATTATCATTAATAGGGGCGTTTTCAAAAGTATGATGACGTGTCTTCGCTTTGCTTTGCTGCCAGTTGATGGTGAAAGCTGATGAATAGAGAGCACTTCTAAAATGATGAGAAAGCTGCAGGAAAATTATGGAAAAGAAGGAAAACAAATGTAATGATACATTAATTTGGAATTGACGCCGTTGGAACATGATAAGAGAATGAAAAAACCGACATGATACAAAATGAAAACAAACATAGAAATTATGATGTTGTTATCATTCTTTGTTTATGATGATTGCCGCATTTCTGACATTGATACACACCCTGCGTTTGATCATTTGGTTAATCAAGTGTATCATGTTATCTTATTTTCTTTGATTTGTGTATTAGTGTACTCCTGTCGAATCTGTACAAATGAAAATAAAACAAAATCATGCGTTTCATATCGTTTCATGTAGCAGTTGAGAATCACGGATTTGACTTGGTGACTGGGGTCTTTTCAACAATCTGCTCTGGTGAATCAGCCAGGTCTCAAATGTCATCGGCTCCATGGCTATCCGTGTCCCCTGGGAAAAACATCGGCTGGAGGGTAGGTACCATGAGATTTACCATGAGATTTACCTCATAGCTTCCAAGTTTGCTATCTGTTTTGGATTTCCGTTACCCTGGGGTTGCTACAGTATCTATAAAAAAAACGGATTTTCATCAACTCAGTTGGTGAATCGGGGCTGCTCCTACCTCAACGAATGCCGTTTTGATCGGTACGTTTCCCCTTTCGTAGAATGGGACATTGCTGCGTTCACAAAAAGATCACTTGCTAAGTGCCACATCCATCCTGCCATGTCTGCCATGTGGCATTGTATCCTCCTTTGTTGGATGCCATACCCTCGCAAGTCAGACCACAGGCTGACCGGCTTGGGTGAGGGTATACCGCAACAAATGGTGGTGTGTATTTGTAAAAAAAATGTATATAATTTAACCAACCATGGATGGGGAAACTAGAACCAGAATGGGATTTGTTTATGATATACACCCTTTATCACCCTTTTTTGGTCTGATGTTTGGGTGCGTCTCTTGGCAAGCAGTGAAAATGATGAGAGACCGACGAGTGGATGGAAATTTGGGCGGGGCACTGGTAAAGTGGTTGGTGGTTGACCTACCCCTCTGAAAAATGATGGAGTGAAAGTCAGTTGGGATGATGACATTCCCAACTGAATGGAAAAATAATCCAAATGTTCCAAACCACCAACCAGTCATGAGAAGATGGGAAAAAACCTCCAAATATGCGACAGTCAGATCTTGTTTGTGATGCCATCCCTGCAAGTGTACTCGCATGGTCACAACAAAAAACGTTAGGCTCTGGATGTATGTGTATAATATATATATACAGTTATTATATATATAGATATAGTTGTTATATTGTTAAAAATATATATATATAGTTATTATGTGTATATATATAGTTATTATATATATATATATAGTTATTATATATATATAGTTATTATATATATATGTATAGTTATTGTGTATATATATAGTTATTTTGTATATATATAGTTATTATATATATATAGTTATTATAATATATATATATAATTATTATATATAGTTATTATATATATAGTTATTATATATATAGTTATTATATATATAGTTATTATATATAATAACTATATAGTTACTATATATATATAGTTATTGTATATATATATATAGTTATTATATATATAGTTATTATATATAATAACTATATAGTTACTATATATATAGTTATTATATATATATAGTTATTATATTTATAGTTACTATATATATAGTTATTATATATATAGTTATTATATATATATATAGTTATTATATATAATAACTATATAGTTACTATATATATATAGTTATTGTATATATATAGTTATTATATATAATAACTATATAGTTACTATATATATAGTTATTGTATATATATATATAGTTATTATATATATAGTTATTATATATATATAGTTATTATATATATAGTTATTATATATATAGTTATTATATATATAGTTATTATATATATAGTTATTATATGTTATTATATATATATATATAGTTATTATATATATAGTTATTATATATATATAGTTATGGGCCCCCTATCCCAACTATTATAGGGCTTGTGTGGTTATGACCATGGTTATAGCCATACTATGTAAGCCCGACTGCACCCCCAAGTAGTGAATATGCTACATACTGATAGTAGGAGTCGTTGTTTGCTATTGGACAAACCAGCGCTAGAGTCCGCCGTTTTCACCTTCCATTCAACGGGTGTTTTCGGCCAATCCACCCGCCTGAGACGCACCATTCCAAGAAGCAAGGCTTGTGATATCTGTGGCCTCAAAAGTAGGTGTTGGGATGATGCCGGTGAATATGACCCCTTTAAATGGGCAAAAGAAGTGTCAAAAAGTGAGAACATGGGAGGGATTTGGAAATTGCAGTTCCAGTTGTAAGATTTGTAAGTGGATCTTCATATTTTTTTTCCCATTCTGCCGGCCAGAGATTCATCTCGTGCGGACTAGCATGCTAAATTCAGAAGTGGATGTTCAAAACACATCGAAACCATCGTTGTTGGGCGTCTCTCCCAACTTGCGCAGGTCGAAAAAAATCTTAGTTTCACCATCGATTCATTGCTGGACGAGCCATGGTTGATCTAAATACTCTCCTTGGGGAAACATATGGTTTAGCTGGGCAGCGTACTCCGATGGCAACAGAGATGCCAACCGACCAAACTCAGGTTTACCCACTTGCTTTAAGGCAATATCTCCATCAAATGGTGCTTAAATACCACTTTTGTTGAAAATTTCCTCATTTATGGAAGAACATATTGCCCGAATACGTGGCTCGGGCCAGAAATGGGCTATTGCAATTGGGAAAATGATGAACTCTCAACCCCTGGACTTTTGGACATCAATCTATAATTTTTCTTGACTTACCTGAAAAATTCTGTTCACCAAGGTGTCCCCGACATTTTCCTGGATGTTCTTACTTTGTGGGTGTTGCATCGGAGTCGTTGGATCGGAATCTATCGATTTCTCACATTCACCGGGCGGCCGCAGGGCAAGGATTGGATGTGCTTCCTCCCGCGCTTGCCGCAAGGAAGGTCGCTCAGGCAGATCGCACACGTGCACGCCTCTCAGGCAAGGCATGGGCGCTGTGGAAAATCACCATGTGGTGACCAACATCTACATGTCCCATGGCAAAAAGAAATAGCTCAGGTACACATATAATTTAACAGAATTTAGCCATACTTAGGCCATAGATAAACATCATTGGCAATGATGATAGCAACATAATCAGCCATAACAAGCATTGAAAACATCCCTCATCCAGGCCTGCTCGTGATCCAGCTCGCTACTGGATTTCGGCGCAGATGCGAACCTTTTTGCGAAGCGGTGGCCCCATGTCACCCGGCAACTGGTCGATGGTATCAAGCCATGGTCACGGGGATAATCCAAGTATTCCTCCCGTTCCCAAAACTTAGCTCATTGAACCAACCCTTCGCCAGGCTTTTCTAGAAAGTTGTGGGTTACAAACCAAGAAAAATGGGGGTTGAGAGCTGCAAAAGTTGGATTTGAAGCCAGAACTTGCATGATTTGGGATTTATTGAATGCAACAAAAACAGGTTTCATTGGATTTTTATCTGAAAAACCAAACAAGCATGGAAACCCTTTTCTCATGTACACTTTTCAGATCACCCTACAGTATAATCCCCGAACTAATCATCAACCAACAGCGGGGTCAACGTAGCCACTGCTCAGTGAAGCCATGGCCATTGAGTCCCTTGATTTCCCCAAAATGGTGATGGTAAACATGTTAGGTTACCCTCTGGTAAACTGTTACATAATATATGGTTATTATATGGTTAATGATCTTGAATAATATGGTTTATCAATGATTACTGCGCAGGGTGGTTGACCTAGCCCTCTGAAAAATGATGGAGGACTCGTCAAATGGGATGATTTTTATTATTTCCCAACTGAATGGAAAAATAAAATTCATGTTCCAAACCACCAACCAGTTATGATTAGTTATGATATATATTCGGACAATACACTCTATGTATTTGCCATTAGGATATGGAAAAACCCATGAAAAATAATTAATTATGGGGATTCCCCATGGGAATAACATATCCCCATAGTATATCCACATGAAACATATCAACGTTGAGTAAAATAGAATGGAACATGATTCCCCATGGGATATCATTATTGGAACAGGTAATATCCCAGTGGATAAATTATTACTGATTAACCATTAACCACCATTATTAACCATAGATTAACCACTATATTAAGAACTATTGACCACTATAAACAACCATGAACAATATCAAAATGTTCCAGTCACCACCAACCAAATGAATATAGGTTAACTTATGGTTATATATTCCCAACCAGTTATGTTACCCTCTGGTAAACTAACATAGCTATGGAAAATCACAATTTTTAATGGGAAAACTCACTATAAATGGCCATTTTCCATAGCTATCACCAAGCCTTTCACCAGGCCACGACTCTAGGACCTGCAAGGCAAACTTCTTCCGCAGCCGCTGCGGATCTAGAGTTCCTTCCTGCACAAGGAAGTTACACAGCAAAAAGTGTGGATTGTTTTACACCAAAAACATCTTATTCATAGATATATGCAGATATTTATGGTGATATTTATGGTGATATTTATGGTGATATTTATGGATATGTATGGATATCTATGGATATTTATGGATATTTATGGATATCTATGGATATGTGTAGATATTTATGAATAGTTATGGATATTTATGGATATCTATGGATATTTATGGATATCTATGGATATGTGTGGATATTTATGGATATCTATGGATATTTATGGATATCTATGGATATGTGTAGATATTTATGGATATCTATATATGGATATTTATGGATATCTATGGATATGTGTAGATATTTATGGATATATATCTATGGATATTTATGGATATCTATGGATATTTATGGATATCTATGGATATGTGTAGATATTTATGGATATCTATGGATATTTATGGATATCTATGGATATGTGTAGATATTTATGGATATATATCTATGGATATTTATGGATATCTATGGATATCTATGGATATCTCTGGATATGTGTAGATATTTATGGATATCTATGGATATTTATGGATATCTATGGATATCTATGGATATGTGTAGATATTTATGGATTTTTATGGATAGTTATGAATATTTATGGATATTTATAGATATTTATGGATATCTATGGATATGTGTAGATATTTATGGATATTTATGGATATTTATGGATATTTATGGATATGTGTGGATATTTATGGATATTTATGGATATTTATGGTGATTTCACAAAAATGGTAGGAAATCCCTCCATAAAAATCATAAATCCTCCAGAAAAATCATGATCCCCATTGATCCTCCATCCTCCACAAATCTCCCCACTTTTTCCGCCTCCAAATCGCCAACACTGAGACAGAGATGCGCTCGCCACCAGAGAAAGACCGAGGTCAAGGTGATCCAACACGAGAAACTGATGGCCGTGACCAGCGCCACCCTACGCGCTACCGCAAAAACGAAGCGAAGTCGTGCCGGGGGTGAGATTTTGACATGGTTACCCTCTGGTAATGACTAACAGTTTGCTATTGAAAATTGCCATAGAAATAGTGAGTTTTCCCATTAAAAATTGTGATGGTTCATTGTTATGTTAGTTTACCAGAGGGTATTTTGTATAGTTCTATGACTGGTTGGGTGTTTCAACCCCTCAGTTGGGATTATGAAATTCCCAACTGAACGGAAAAACATGTTCCAAACCACCAACCAGATGAATATAAGTTAACTTATGGTTATATATTTTATGTGTGACATGATTATGGTTTTTGTGTGTAAAGGTATGATAGGTATGAATATATCTATCTACGTGTAAATAACTACATATGTATATGTTATTCATATATATATATATTGTATGTATATATAAATATATATATAGTTTGTTGTAAACAACAAACATGGGACCAGGGCGTCAAATCCCAGACCAGAAAACCCAAAAACATCGGACGTAAGCAGCCCCCAAATTTTCAGAGATGGTCATTGTTGGGTTTACTGCGCTAAGGCATCAAAGGTGAAATCCCAGACCTAGTGGTGCGGCAAACGTATTTCTGATGTTCCCTCTAAACGTTGTATTTTTTGCTGGTTGTATCCGTATCCGTTCTTTTTTTTAATACCCTCCAGCAAAACTCACATAGCTATGGAAACTGATTGTAAAAGTAGACAATTCTTGAATCTCCACTGTTGATGCAGCGATTTTTTTGATGTTTGAATCTCATTCTTGGTTCAATCATGTCAAATCCCAGGTTTTTTTTCCACTGTTTACTGGAAACTGGACCTGGACTTCTTCTGGTGCTTAAAAAAAAACACATCCTCCTGTCCTCAGGACAGCCCTACACTTCCTGCAGAGCGCATTTCTTGCAGCTACAAACCACATTTCTTTGAGTTTTCTGTCGATTCGGAATATGTTTATTTATGTCTATTGAGGTTTCCGAAAATGGGGGTACCCCTAAAACAACCATTTTAATGGGATTTTCCATTACAGTATAAACTTTAAGAAACCATCCATTTTCGGGTATCCCCATTGATGGAAACCTCCATATATATCTCAATATGGAACCCATACTTTTTTCTTCCATCTATGTCCATTTAAGATCATTTAAGGATAGAGATGGAAAGACGCTGACTATGACGAAAATAGATGAAGGACTTACATGCGAATGTGCGAATGTGGTAATTTGGGGATGGGTCAAAACCCTGGTACCTAGTGAACCCCAAAATAGCTGGGATTTATGGATGTTCATCCCACTAAAAATGGTATCTATAGGTATTGACCCATACCCATTTGTTTATTCCTGAAGATCGATTTCGTGATTGTCCCACCATCTCCTCGTTGACGGTTTCTCAAAAATGTGCCGAGACACCACATCGTCAGCTCGGCCGTCATGGGCTGCCTGAGAATCGCTGGGTTTTTTAAGGATTAGTTAATGGCCCATTTATAATGTTGATTTACCGATTTACCTATCAAAATATATTTAAAAATAGTGATTCAATAGCCATGTAAACATTTACCAGTGGTTATTTCATGGTTGTGTTTTAGGTCCTCCCATGTTCGAAAGATTTCGACCGGAAAGCCTAGTTGTTGCAGCATTTTTCTCCCAGAAATTCGCCACCAATGAGTGACTACTCTTGAGTAGTGATAAATACCCTCTGGTTATTTAACATAGCCATGGAAAATGGCCCATTTATAGATGGTTTACCTATTAAAAATGGTGATTTTCCATGGCTATGTTAGTCATAACCAGATGGTAATTATTCGAACACCCAAAAAGATAGAAGTTGGTAAAATCCTTGTAAAACCTAGTAGAAATTCGGTGGAAGATTTGGTTGGTGAATGATGGCCGGGTGTCTCTCAAAATTGGGAAAAAACTACCCCAAAATGGTCAGTTGTACAATGTTTCATGGGGAGATTATGATGAACAACCAATTTTAGGTGTAACCCGTTTGCAAACAACCCCATTGCTCTTTAGTCATGATGAGCAATTACTCTTTAGTTATTTATATAACTACCTACCAAGCATCACCACCCGATAATTATGATATGACGGTAGTGACCTTGATTGCCAGGAACGACATGTTTTTTTGCCACAAACGGCCATGGCGCCATGGCCGTTTGTAAAACACGGGGGTCTGGGTGCCATAACCTTAGTAACTTAGTCATCTTCACCATCTTCTCCATACCTGATGAAATCATAGCTATGACGGTTGGAAGTAAACGTCATGGATGGCTTGGAAAACTAGTTACCCAGTTCCCATGCCATATGAAAATGGGATATAATAGGTCTAATATGATACTGGTTGGTGGTGCCACCAAACCATCTTGAAAAATGATGGACTTCCTCAATGGGTTTCGGATGACATCCCAGCCATATGAAATGGAAAATATATAGTCTATTCATGTTCCAGTCACCACCAACCAGGATATAGTTGGATGAATTGGGGTACCCCCATATTTTGGGATCATGGGACGTGGTAGACACAATGCAACCAGTTACGCCAGAGGATGATAGTTACCCGGCCTGGTACACGTAAAGACGGTTTGCCATGGAAAATCAACATGTTTTTCATGGGCAATTCAACGAACTGAATGGCCATGTTACAATAGTGAACTGTTGAATTACCAGAGGGTACCCATAAAATAATATTACTGTAAATAATGTGGTGTTTTGGGGGATGATGAATTATTGCTTCGGGTATTACCATCCAAACAAATGGTGGTCTGGAAAAATACCCAGCTTCCACCAACCAGCAGTTTCGCCAAGTTTCGCCGCCAAACTGTGAAGCTCTTTGGCCGCTTTGGCAGTGAAGGAAACGAGGCAATTTCTAGGCCAATTGCGCACAGAATCGCGTGGATTTCTTCGGGAATTCTGCGTGATTCTATGGAAGTTGGAGCGAAAATACCATGAACTGGTTCTATGTTCACAGCCCGAAGTGAGGGCTTTCCTGTCATTTTCATCCCAGAAGTGTTGCGTTTTTGAGGTGTCTTGGTTTTGCGTATCAAGCTTTTAGTGATCCTTTCGAAGAGTCGCAGTTTGCGATTTGTCTCAACCTTGAGCCTTCCTAGGATATATTGGATCATTCAAAATTCAAAATCCCAAACTGAATCTCATGTCATTTCTAGGTTTTTCCCCGGAGGTTTGAAGAATCATATGTAGTGGAAGGTCCTTAAGACCTTAAGGTCGCTTGCTATGCATTGATCCAGTGCGACCTTGAGGGGAACTTCGTCCCTTGCCATCGCGGATACCCTGGGGAGCCGAAACAGCTACTTTCACGGAAAGACCACGTTGACCATCGTTGACCAGGGTGACACAGCAGCATCTGAATGGGTCTGAAAGTGGGGTCCCCTCTGGTAAATGTTTACATAACTATGGAAAATCACCATTTTTAATGGGAAAACTATGGAAAGATCCACCATTTTTCATGGGTAAATCAACTCTATATAAATGGCCATTTTCAATAGCAAACTGTAAACGTTTACCAGAGGGTAATGAAACCCCATTTCTGGCGGTTTTCATGGGGAAACTATGGGAAAATGATGATAAATCATCGCATTTCATGGTGGATTTTGATGTTTATTGGTGCCACAAAGCATCCTGCGAAAAACGTCCCAAGATGAACAATACAGTTTTTCCTGGGACGTTCACGTTCTGCGTGTTGATGCTTTGGATTGCATATACAGTGGACTACAGTGGCCCTTCGATCGAACTGGTGTGTGCTCCATTCTTCCTTGTTCCCCCATGATAGCCAAGAGTCCAAAATGCTCTGGTAAACGCTGGACACGCTTATTATCATAGAGGGTTGCCTAAAATGGGGGACCCCAAATCATCCAGTCATTCGACCATGACGCCCTGTATTGAAACAACCATGGAAATTCCACTGGGGATCCCCCAGAACATCCAACAGTCACAGCTTCAGGTGATCCAGTGGTGTAACTTGAGACATAACTGCAACTATGCTTACCTTCTAGTTAAACGTTTACAAAAAACTATGGAAAATCACGATTTTTTCAAGTTCGGTAAATCAACGAACTAGCTAACTAGCCATTTTCCATGTCGCTATGTAAACGTTTACCAGAGGGTATATCCAAAGTTAACTATGCGTCTCATCCACTTAGTTCGCAGCAACCCTCCACCTGGCAGCCCTACCGCAGATTGCTCTGCGAAGCGACCGTGGCAGTTGTGTTTTTTGGTTGTTTTTCGGTGACGTGCATTGCCAAACATCAACATCCTATAAGAAAATAATTCATAGCCCAAATTCACAATAAATCCATACTGATGTATATTATACATGTATATAATACTATATGATTATATAATTAGATGTCGTACAATGTTTCTTTACAATGGTTCCAAGACCCGGTTGTCGAACCAAGGCGAAACGTAGCACCAGAGTGGTTCACCACTGTGAATTTGATGCTTTCATCTTTGAAACATTGTTGGGCGACATGTGAGCAGTAAAAAGCTGCAGTTGCCTCGAATCAAGAGAATCTACTCTGGGGATGCTGGGAATTCAGACTAGACTTGTCGACTGACCCAAAGAACCTGTTACCCTCTGGTAAACTAACATCGGAAAACTCACTATAAATGGCCATTTTCAATAGCAAACTGTTAGTCATTACCAGAGGGTACTTTTATCGATCTTGGAAGATTCACCCCATGTCTATAATAAGATCCTGATCCATTCCAAAGTTCCGAAACATTGCTCTACATCAGCGATGCTGAAAACAGATTCCCGATTGCAGTCATGTGCTGCGACTTCATGGCGAGCATTGGTGAAAACCAACTCAAAGATCATCATGCAAAAATGGTGCTTGTGTTTACCAATTGGATCCAATTGGGATATAGTTTGCATAATAAATGACGTTTACATTTGTGATGGATGACATGGTTGATAGCACATTGAATTCCCTAGTCTTGAAAGATCTTGAAAGTATGTTCATGCTACTGAGGAACCGTGCAGTTGAGTTTCAAGTTTTGGAGAAGAGTCATCCGGAGATCTGCTGTTTTAGAAGACCACGAATCTCAACTGCTACATCTAACATCTAGCTACCAGAACCCTTTTTTTCAAAACAAGTTTCGGTTGGAAGGCCCGGCATGGTAACTCACCACTTACCAAACATGAGGCATGTAAATCCTTCCAGTCTGAACGAAGTCGAAATGATTCGGAATGACCTGGACAGCACCGAAACAATCCAATCTGGTTGGTGGTTGAGCCCTACCCCTCTGAAAAATATGAGTTAGTCAATGGGAAGGATTATATATCCCATATGTTTTGGAAAATAAAAAATGTTTGAAACCACCAACCAGCAATTCATGCCCAATCTTTCATACCCTGCAAAAAAACATCCAAGTATGTTTTAGCTGGTGAGGTCAATGCATTCCCCTTTTTTTGCCAAAGAAAGGTGGTATACCTACCCCTCTGAAAAATATGAAAGTCAGTTGGGACGATTATTCCCAATATATGAAATGGAAAATAAAATTCATGTTCCAAACCACCAATCAGAGTCGGTTTGACCCATTCCAAGTACAGTGCTTCACCCCTTTTCCACCGCTGACCATCTCTGGCTTTTTTTAACTGCCACCGCGTCCTTGATGGCCGGAAACCAAAGGAAACTTCAACACCATGAAACAGCAATGAGTTTCCCAAATGCGTTGGCCCTTTTGATTCCTTTTTTACAGCACTGGTCTTTTTGGATGGCATGTGTCAGGAAAATTGGATGAAGGGAAACTATGGGAAACTATGCAGGAAACCCTATGTCCAATTGTAAAAACGATAATTTTCTGTGCCCCAGCATTGCCCCGGGGAAAAAAGAACCTGGCCCCATGAATGATGTTAGTATATACCGTTATATATCGTCAAAAATACCATGTTTCGATATGTTTAGGCTAGAAAAAACCCTGCCACCATGACCTGTACCAAAACAAGTCTTCCGCGAAGCTCCCCAGCTCCGAGCTGCTCGTCTCCTCGTCTCGTTTCTCTCGGCCGCATGGATGAGGAACAACGACCTTTGCCAGTGGAGATGTTGATTTCAGCAGTGACAAATTGAGATTAGAGCAGCAGCGATGTTGATTTAAGCTTTCAAAAATAGAGGTTTAATGATGTTTAATGGGATTTTAGCTTTCAAAGCAGCTGCTTAATGATGTTTAATGGGATTTTCCCTCTGGCACTTTGTTACATAGCTATTTCTTGTTGAAAGACATATATATGTATAAATATGTGATATTAGGATATATATATATATATATGTATATGGTCACCCCCCCCACCAGGGCCTGCCTTGAGCTTTATATATAGCTCGTGGTTTCTGATGTGTTCTTTTGCTACCGGAGCCTGTGAAAATCGCATGAAAAATCAACGTGGTAATGGAAAATCCCCTGTAAATGGAGGTTTCTAGCTGGGAAAAACATCTGTAGTATATAAATGATGGATTTTCCATTGCCATGTTTGATTACCAGAGGGTAACAGGGAACAGAAAACACCAGCCCGCAGAAGCAAAATCACCAGGGAAGCAAAAACACCAAGCCGGGAAGAGAAAGCACAAACCAAAGAAGAAAGGGAAAACACCATACCCCTATGGTTCCCATTTTTTCCCATAGCAATGTCAAGTTGCCGGAGGGCAACTATGAAATGACATGGTATTAATTCACTATTACTTGACCATCAAATATCCCAGAATATTTCGTTTATGGTATTTCATGGCTCAATCATCATGGAATCTCACTAAGCATAGAGGGGTATAGTGGGATATAAACGGGATATCTATGACATGTCATATATCATATGTCCAACAATCAATACTATAAAATACAAGTCAATGGGGAAAGAATTGGAAACCTTTAAGGTGGGATTGGATATCCGGTGGTGAAACGGGATTTCACCATCGACTGTTTTTTTTGGGTGTCCCCTACTAGGTCGTATAACCGTCTCTAAGACCCAATGAACATTGGCACCTTTGATTCAAATGGGGCTATTCAAAATGGATATCAGCGAAGAAAACGATCGTAAATTACTGATGACAAGTGGGATAGTTCTGATATGGCTGGATATAATATGATATAATTGCCATGATCCACAATATCCACAATGCCATAGTCACCTTCCCCAATGGGATATACACATAACTATATACCACTCGTGGCTAGTCTTGGGGGATCAAACAACAGTTTCCCATGAATTCTGGCGAGTTACCAGCAGCAATTCACCAAGCTGAAACATGCTGAAACAAGGTCATCGTCATCTTTGGTGATATCGTGGAGACGTCGTTATAATTTCATCAGATAGAGTCTTTTTTCCCTTGGGCGAAAAATTTGGATAATGGAAATCTAGGGTTAAAACTTCTTCAACCTCCAAAAAAAAAAACACCAGCACTCCCAACATGGAACCAATCTTAGCCTCGCTGTGTATCTCAAGCTCCACGTCGGAAGCTCTCGGCGTTTTCGGCGTCGAAACGAAGCTCGCAGGTTCCGCCGTGTCGTCTCAGTCTCAGCACTGCAGATACGCCGAGTTCGGGGCTGCTCCTTGGCGTCCAAGACGAACGGCGGAAGTGGAGGGGGTGTGGCAACATCCCCGTAGGGAACATCTCCCTTCCCAATCTCATCTAATTACTGTAACAACTGAATATGGTTAGAGTAGATGAATAGCCACCATTGTAAGGAACATCTGGTTGAATAGGAACTACAGTAACCATATCTAACCAATCTAATTCTAATCGTGGCTCTCTATTCAATAACATTGGATTGACATCAGCCAATTTGGCTCCAAACATCCTTTGCGTTTTTTAGCATATAAAACCAAAATGTGGCACCAAAAATTGTCAAAAAATTGGTATTTCCCATGGTTGTCCCCATTTATGGTGGAATTTCCCATGGTTTACAACCCACCTGGCAAGACTCGCCAACGTTCATCCCAAAAGCCCGCAGCCACTACACCTCAACACACGTGGAAATTCACGGTGTTTGGCTGATGGCTAAATCAACGAACAAAAAGCGGGCGATGTTCAATGGCTACGTGGAAAATGTCCGGAGGGTAATCAGGTTTAGCAATGTTACCCTCTGGTAAACGTTTACAGTTCGCGAACTGGAAAATGACCCAATCGAAATAGTTGATTATACCCAGCTACATTTTGCATGGTGATTTCCCAGTTCGTTATCGCTGTTATGGGACAGTTTACCAGAGGCTAAGAACCATTGTTTCCTTCAAGGGTCTGGTGCCAGAGTGCAGCTTGGATCTTAGGATGGCTATGGGATGACCCGGTCAACATCACGGGGATGTTTTGAAGGACGGACCTTTTTTCCAGGGAAATCATTTTGTGTTTTGGGGTGAAAATTCACCCGGTAAACATACAAAAAACGACGGAAAATCACCATGCTATTGATGGGTAAATCCACTATTTCGACTGGGCCATGGCTTCAATAGCTATGTTAAATTACCAGAGGGTACTATGAAAGATGGGGTCCTGCTTTTTTCCCCCTCAATCCAACACAATGTTTTATGATTTATCATATTCCCAATAGCTGCTGATTGCACTCTCAAGCTCAAGCTTGTTGTATAGGAAGAGATCCTACGTCGGCCGACATCCCCATCATTCCTGATGTCAGTTGGGATGCTTACCTACCCAATCTCAATTTTAACGCGCCTCTGGCCCTTCAACAAATCTCAATTCACAATTACAAAATTGTTCAAACCCCAAAATTCGATGGTTTCGATCACATTTTTTTTCGAATGCGTCAACCTGACTTTTTGACTGGCTAAAGCACCAACAAGGATGGGTCATTTCATGGCCAATCTCGGACACAACGATTTTTTGTTTTTCCCACCTCTTGAACACGCATAAAATGTAGAAAAGTAAAAAAAAAAACATCAATTCCCCATAAATTTCATGGCACAGTTCCATGTGATTTCCATGTGATTTCCATGTGATTTCCCGTAAAAAGAGTTGCCTCCCATCGCCATCCATCGCCTCCATAGCCCTTCCAGGCGAAGTCCGGTCCCGTGATCAGGAAATCTGGCAGCATGTTGGACATGGGCGCGCGCGTGTGCGGCTGATTGGTCGCGAAGCTGAACGTTACCAAGTCCTGGAGGAGTTTTGTGATACTGTGGACGGTTGCGAAATCCTGCACCAGTTGATAGATGGTTTATCCCATTATTTATAGGGTTTCAACCATCCAAGGTGGTGCAGGATTTCTTCCATCCACTGTAGGCCGATGTTTTTTGGAGCATCAAAACTTTGGAGAATTCGGGAAGGGAACCATCCGAAAAATAGGGATTTCACCCTGCGGAAAAACGGGATTTGATCCGAGAAAATGTGATTTCACTTGTAAATATATACCCTCTGGTTATGTCAAAATAGCTATGGAAAATGACCCAGTCGAAATAGTGGATTTTCCCAGCTACAAAATGGTGGATCTTTCCAGTTCGCTATGTTAGTCATTACCAGGCCGGGTACTATAAACATCGAAGATCATCAAGGTGATCGGTGATAACCTTGGATTAGAATTTACAAAAGACACACAGTTTACCCGTAAAGAATATGGTTGGCCAAGACCAAACACGGTTGACCAAAACCAAACGAGCATTGGTGGTTGATGGTGTTTCTTTGGTATGTATATATATATATATAAACTGAGCAATGTGTGCAAATTCCTGAATCAGAAGTATTCCGCGTGGTCGGTCCAATTCCAGTGTTGAACTCCACCGTTACGATAAACAACGTTTTGCCAGCACAAAATGCTGGCGGGGTGTGAATCCATGGAGCTATGACCACAAGAAAATGATGATGCCTCGTGATATGGGATGATGTTTCACCAACAACAGTGCCTATCTATACATCCAAAACTAGGATCGAAGGGGAACAAATCAAGACGACGATTTTGTCATCGAGAATGTATCTGAAAAACCGTCAAAGTGGGTGTAGATTCAGTGTAGCAAAAGATGGGACCTGCTCTCTTAAGAGAAATGACCCTCCAGCAGTGATTACAGAGGATGTTGATCCATTTGCAGGGAACACTTGGTGCTGCTAGCATTACCATTTTCTAGGTTACCCGGCCTGGTAAACTGACATAGCTATAGAAAATCGCCATTTTTAATAGGTAAACCATCTATTTCTATGGGCCATTTTCCACAGCTATGTTACTTTACCAGGCCGGGTAATTCCATAGCAATTTTGCGCCGCCTAGAAAGTCACCCGATTTTGTATGTCATGGTCAAGACATGGTAACATGGTAATGTCAACCCTGGATTAATAAACCCCGTAAAAACGGTTGTTTAATTGGGGGGATACCGGGATACCATCTAAGTATCAGATTATATCAGATGAAATGACTATTTGGGGAGTACCCCCCCTAATTTTTATAAACCATGGTTTAGCAAAATCCGGGGTTGACATTATAGAAATGTGGCGAAGTGTGGCTATGGTCATCCCTCGGGGATATAAAATTGCTATCTTCACCCTTCTGAAAGTTCTTATGACCCCCAATTCATGGCTTTAATATGTTTAATCTAATCCAACTAACTCTTCCACTAACTCCACAGCATGTTTAAACTATACCCAACCATTACCTGGATGATTGATTAAACCTATACTAAACCCATATTATACCTATATATATATATGGGTTTGTCTGAAAATAGTGTACCCCTACACCCAATGGTTTTGCTGATCATTATCCCTACTAAATGGCTATTTCATTGGGGGTATACCCCATTTTCAGACATACCCATATATACACACAATAAAATACCTATAAAATCCTATAAATCCTCAGAACCCCCTCAAGTTCCCCCGCCTTCAGCGCCCGCTCATCCGTAGCCGTGATCACCAGCTCTTGCCCCGGCGCGCGGAACACGGCGCCGTAGCCGCCGCTTCCGTCACCGGTGAAGGTGCAGCCGGCGACGGTGATGGTGGGAGGCCCTAGGGGGAACTCGTGGGTTCTCCCAATTTTTTTGGTGATTTACCCTTTTTTTTGGTGATTTACCAGAGGATATAGAGGGTTTATAGAGTTTTTATGAGTTTTTAGGGGGATACCTTCTGGTAAACGTTTACATCACTATGGAAAGATCCACCATTTTTAAGGGGTAAATCGGTAAATCAACTATTTCGACTGGGCCATTTTCAATGGCTATGTTCAATTACCAGAGGGTATAAGCACCCATTATAAAGTATAGCCTATAAGATGCTTTTTCAGTATCACAACAGCAACTTGTTGGTTTCTAAACTCCACTATGTAACTACCAGATGACCCCACTATATGTATATATATATAAGTAAATATAGCTATATATGATGTAATAAGTATCATGGACCATAACTATTGAAGTTATGTTCAACCACCTTTGCCATCGTAAGCAAGGGCCCCACTTTAAGTATGAAACAGTCATATAGAATTTTCATCAACCCAAGAATCATGTGGGATATCCCAGAATACGGGCGCTTCTTAAAATGGGGAATCCCCAGTCGTCACCCTTGGGGTTTCAACACTAATTATCATGGTCTACTGACGACTGGATGATTTGGGATACCCCCTGTGTGGTCAACCTCGCAGTGTCTTCCCTCAATGGAACAACGTCTCGAATAGCGAAAAATCCTCGAACTTTTCCCGACAAAAGGGCGAGTCTGCTCACAGAACTTCGACAAATAGCGAACAACCTCCGCATGGCCACGCTCAAATGCTTGATCCCAAGCAGTCTTTCCGTGGATGTCGATGGCATGAGGATTGGCAGCAGACTCCACCAGAAAGCGGACAATTCTCAAAATGCCGCGTTGAGCTGCAGCTATCAAAGGCGTTACCCCATACTGGTTGGTCGCATCTTTGTCACAACCCATGTCGACCAGGAAGCGGACCATGTCCAGAGAGCCATATTTAGCTGTCGAAATCAGGGCCTTCCCGGTCAAGAGCTCATCCTGGGCGGCTCCCTTCTCCACAAGAAAGCGGGCAATGTCGACATGGCCGCGATGAACTGCGAGTAGCAATGGTGTTGACTTCACGAAGTCCTGCGGATCTTTCCGCGCACCGTTTTCCACCAGAAAACGCACTACCTCGAGGTGAGCATGGACAGCAATGTGCAGGGGGGCCATCTGTAGTCTTGTCGATAATGTGTCTATCTCTGCACCTGACTCCACCAACAACCGCATGGGCTCAGTCAATGTCCGTGCTCTGCTGCATGGTACAACGGTGTCATGCCCTCAGCATCTCTTGCGTTCGGACTTCGTGGGCATTTCAGCAACCGTTCAAGGCCAACTGTGTCGTCCTTGCTGCCATCATCATCCGTTCGTCTTCTTCTGCATCTGCTGGGCAAAATTCCAAGACCAGCAGCTGAACCTTTGCAGGCGAGGCAAAAACCTCATCATCTGGGATCTCAACAGCATCACCTTCCAGAAAGAGCCTTTGTCTAAATCTGGTGACACCAATCTTAGCTGCCAAGGCTTGCTTCACAGCCTTGGCGGACTTTCCTTCAAACTCAGCTGCCTCAAGCACGGCAATTTTCTCGCCCGATGCTAGGAAACACACCTCCATTGCTGGCGGTATTAAAATTTGTAAACACAAAATTGTCTAAAATTCGGATATGAATCCAACATGAATCATGGATGGGGTATGCTACATGCCAGTTTGAATGGTCACTCATTTTTTTACAATGTGTTAACTATCTTTTCTTATTAAATCTAATGACTTTATCACCTGCGTTGCTTCTGGATCCAGGGTGGCCGCGGATGCAGCGTCAGCATGCTTCTCACTGGGGTATGTGTGAAAATGGGGCCCAAAAAAACATCCCCCATTTTATTTCAGCCATTCGAATCAGGAAAATTTTAATAGAAAAATGATTTTTCTGAACACCCAGATGATGGATTGATCTGGCTACATTACAAAAAAATCACTAACCTGAATAGTTCGGCCATAAAAAGGGGATGATTTCCCTTCCGAAGCATGGATTTCCCGGGCCAACACCAATCCAACGGGACCAAAGTTGGTGATTCACTCATTTGGGGGGTCAAAACCAATGGATCCCCCTTTTTTGTTCACATCAAAATAGCTGGGATTTATGGATGTGAATAACCCACGAAAAATGGTACTTATAGGCTTATAGGTATTGATCCATCCCCATTTTCTGAGCATTTTCTGAGCATTTTCAAACGCGAACTTATGGTAGACTTTTCGCAGTTTTTAAGGTCGAATTCATCCAAGAGTCCTTCCGCATTCAGTTCCTCAGCCGCTTGGAAAACAGGAATTCTCCAAACGCTCCAGGTACAATGGGGGGAAACTTGGTAGATCAAAGAAATGTAAAAAAAAATGACAGTTTGACCCCAAAAAATTACCTTGCCATTTGGGAAGTACTTAATACCGCATACCCAAGAAAGGGTATGTGGTTCCAAACACATGATTCTGCATGAAACATTTATCATGTCTAGCCGGAGTTACCCCTTGTTTTGTGTCAAACCCATGGTACATTTGGATGCAGAGACCCCTTGTTTCGTTGATATCCAAATAAAGCTTAGCGATGTCCTTTGGTCTATGCGGATCACGTCTCCATTCTTGGAATCTTAAGGTCGAATAGATGTACCCTCTGGTTACGACTAACATAGCCATGGAAAATGGCCCTAATCGAAATAGATGGTTTACCTATTAATAGATATTAATAGCATGGTGGATCTTTCCATGGCTATGTTAGTCATAACCAGAGGCTAATGTTTATAATGTTTGCCCATTGCTGACGTTCACCAACCTGCCAAACCGTCTGGTGATCCTGGAACAAGACACCGTTTCTTCCCGCGACACTTCCCATGGGGCATTCTGTCAACATGACATGTAATGTGACAACATGGAAGAAATTAATTTAATAGTACCTCATCATTATTATTATTATCATTATTATTATTATCATTATTATTATTATCAATGTTGGTAAATGAATAATAAACCACTCATTTGGGAATGCTTTATACCACCTATAAAAATGGTGACTGATGGTAAACATGGCATTGTTTGGAAAATCACATGAAAAACCTGATGCCTCCATGAGATCTTCCCCACTTCCTCCAAGTCTCCACAGGCCAGTCTGCCCCCTGCAGCGTTCGCAGCCGCTCCACCGTCCCCAGCAGCACCCGCCGCGACGTCTCCGTCGACGTCGACGAAGTGCGCAGCTGGGTGGCGCTGCCCACAGCCACCAGGTGCCCCGTGGCGAAGTAGGCGCCCAAACGCAGCTCCAAGGGCCTAGGGAAAGCTGCGAAAAATCGGGGGAAATGCGGAAAAAGAGGGGAGATCATGGGTTTGAGTCATAGAAATGATAGTTTTATATGTTTAACTAATCAAAATATATAAAAATGGGGAGATCATCAACCATTTCACCAAAACGGTGGAAACATTGTGACGTTCAACTATCTTTCGTGGATTTCCTGGTGAAGTTCAGCAATATTTGGGGATTTTATAACATAATTAACATATTTAACTAGTGATATAGTGGTGATTCTGATATCTCCGCGATTTTTTTGCCTGGGTGGAAGGTTTCGCCAGTGGGTCAAGTCAGTGCAGGTCCATTCTGGACCCACAAAAAAGGGCGGTGCCGTTCTTTAGATTTGAATCCATCTGGTTGGAGTGCGTCAAATTGGGAAGGATTATTCCCATATATGAAATGGAAAATAATCCATTCATGTTTGAAACCACCAACCAGTGATTATTAACCATGATTAACCATCATTAACCATCATTACCCCATACTAAACCAATGTTTGGGATAGTTTTGGCATAGGCCAGGAATCCAGTCGGAGTTCATCTTCGAGGACCAAGGCACCCAAAAAAAGGTATGGAGTTCCCAACGTGCCAATTTTGGGTTGCCACTGTGCCACTGGCTCAACCGTCTCGAATATCCCATGACGGATCCATGGTGCTGCTATATATGATGTGCCATGGATCCCATCAATATACTCCCTTTATGTTAGCATTTTTCTACCAGCACCATGGATCCGTCATGGGTATTGACAAGCAAAAACTGGTCTCTGAGAAAATCTTCAGCGCCAGAAATTGAGATACCCACAACAGCGGAGATTTGGAGTCAGATTTCAAGCAGTTTCTCAGAGTCTAACCTGGAAAGTGAGTGAAAAACTCACATGGTTCAGGTCTGTCTCAAAATTGGGTACAGTACCTTAAAATCCCATCGTTTGTCATCATTTTCCCCAAGTCGCCCATTCACAATTTCAGGCACTGAAACATGCATGTATCCCATCAAATATATGAGAAAATAGGGGGCGATAACATGAAATAAGCCACAACATCCGTTCTTCCCCAAGTTTTCCCAGACTTTCTCCGCAGTGCCATGCGGCGTGGGGTCGTCCGGCACCACCACCACCCACGGCGCAGCAAAGACCTCTCGAATGGGTCCCGCGTGCGCCGCGGTGGCGCCGGCCATGCAACGCCGCCATTGCGGTGAGGCACCAGTTGATGTTGCTTGGCAAGAAGGCTCCTGGTGCCAGAGGTGACAAACAACTGTCAATGGAAACCCCGTTTTTTTCATGGGAAAATCGGATGGTTTCCAGGGGCCAGATTGTCCCTTAAACCCATCTGATACTGGGTATAATATGGTTTTTCATGTGGGTAAAACAAGAATAAACCAACCATAACTGGGAATGGTTATTTATACCACTTATAGGTGATGATTGGGGCATGGTTCATGGTATTGTTTTACCCAGATTAATGGTATAAAGATGGTGACTTAAGCCCCATAAATTGGGATCTCAACCTTCTATGGTGAAATGATAAATTATATCACCACTTATACTTGGAACATCTTGGAACTGCACTTCCAGTTGTGTGGACAAACTATGACAACCTATGACACTTTCTCTTGGGAAATTCCATGTGCTTTTTGGAGATGTCTTGGGACATCTTGGGAATTCCGAAACACTCCGGCGGAACGGGCCTATGTTAAAAAATGGCAGTGCATCACTAGGCTCTTAAGATGTTGTTTTATTGTATATGCCATAAAAGGCCATCGTATCTTACATCCTGGAAACACATGTCCTATACTATACATCTAATTACATATATTATATAAGCCGATTTTTGCCCCTATGCTGTTTCCCGGTGTCAGCACAGCTTCCCTGTGCTAACACATGGATGGCTGTTGCTATTGAGGCGCCCATCTTAAGACTCAAGACTTTCTTAAGTCTTAGGCTGAACTATGCCCTCAAAAAAGTGGACATGAAAAATGACATTTATACCTCACCCCTCATAAGGCAACTAACACAAACTAACAGTAACTAAGGCTGCAAAATGAATGCCACACCTAAAAAATGCCTGCCATCTCGGCTCCGTGTGTTACCTACCGAATCCATCGTGCTTGGCATCGGATAGCCGGAAAGCCGAATACAGTAGATGTTTTTGAGCCACAATTAGGTTGGTCTGAAAATAGTGTACCCCTAAACCCCATGGTTAATCATCATTTTCCCTAATAAATGGCTATAATTGGAGGTATACCCCAGTTCCAGATACACCCAATCCTGGTGCCAGGGATGAGACATGAGAGACACATCGATTCCCTTGGGGAATGGTCGGCCCATGGCGAAAAAAAAATCATACCAGCCATGTAAGGCAAAAACAAATGCGATTTTCATTCGAAAGTGTGGGTGTTTACCCAATGATAAACCATGCCATGAAAACCATTTGGAGACTCGCAAGCATTAATGAACCCGTATTGAGTATGGTTTATGGCATTGGGTTTACCACATGAAACCACATCGCATCCTCCATCGCATCGCCTTTGCAAAAGTGAACGGTTTCACCCGTGACCTAAACGAAATGGTGCTGGCACCGGAGAACGGGGCCCCACTGCGCGATAAGTGCACTTAAATGTAAACAGACCTAGGCTACCGAAGGGGATTTCTACTGGATATATCTGCAGTTGGATGGCTGAAACCAAACGAAGAAACATCTATTTTTGGGGCACATATCTGTAGGTTTTTTGATAAAATCAAGAGAAGTCGTTTAAGGGGGTTTGCCACCAAAGGCTGGTTGTCCATTGCCAGGTGTTTATGTGTTTGACGATTTGTTTTGGCCATCGTTTCTGCTAAACACAAAAAATGGCCTTTTTCGGCATCCGCATCATGGTCAGATGTCAAAATGCGTCGCAAAATTGGGCCAAAAAATCCCTTTTTGGGCATCATGGGAAACGAAAATTTGTATCGGTCATGGCCATCTCCCTGTGACGATCATTTCACTGAAACAAAGGTGCACTGGGGAGCTTCTTGAAAATCTATACCGGTGATGAACCTGGAGACTTAAGGTTTATAAAAAGATAGAATGGTTAAAAATTACTCAAACAATATTGACATTGAGATCATTGAGATTGGATTTAACCATCAATAATGTGGATTTAATAGGATCTTCATGGGATATGCCATGGGCTGAATATGACGTGGGTTGTCTGACAATGGCCCACACAAGTCATTTTCATGGAGGGTCTCTTGACTGGATCAAATGCCTAAGATCTCAACAAATTCAATTCCGAGGTTGTGATGCGATCCCCATTGTTTCATGATCAAATGCCAATCTCATGCTTGCAGATAGTTAAACTTGTTTTTTGTATGAAATCGGATTTTGCTGTTGAAATCACAGGTAAATCTTGGTAAATCATGGTAAATCCATGCCTTTTTCAAGTCACACTTTTGCTGTTATCTTTGCTGGTCAGTTACATGTTTGCCGGTAAAATCTGGATCTGTGCCCGTGTTTGCTGCCAATTTCCCGTGTCTTTTCACCTGAAATCCGAGTCTTCCCACCTCAAAGTCTAAGACCTGCGAATCCACCATCAGCCGATGCATGTGACCCTCTACCTGCAGGTGTTCAAAAGAAAAACTGTATTGGCTGGTCTATTGATAAATAGGAATTAGCAGGATTTAATGGGACTAAGTGTGTTTTTTTAACGATTTAGTAGGATTCAATGGGATTTAAGAGGACTTAATGGTATGTATAACTGTATAACCAATACAAATGTGTTGAGTTGATTTACAAACAAAGATGAGCTAGGTATGGACAGTGTCCACAGGATATGGGTAATGGTCATACATCCCATACAAAAGGAATCCAAAGATAACGGTTATATATATATATATATACATATATATGCAAATAAATGTCTATTATAGTTATATCTACATATACACATATATATATACAGTATACATATATATATAATATACATTCCTAGTATTGGGTTGATGACCATCACCAAGATTGGAAACCAGTGTTGACCATGGTTCGTTCCACTCCTTGTGGATCGACTTGGGAGGGAAATCCACGGGTTTTCGCCATGGTTTAGCCAAGGCCCTAATCGAAATAGATGGTTTACCTAGCTACAAAAAGGGGAGATTTTCCATAGTTGTCCTATTAAAAATGATGATTTTCCCATTAAAAATGGGTGGATTTTCCATGGCGAACTGTTAGTCATAACCAGAGGTTATTCTTCCCATGAAATTTGCAAAATAAAGATATAATCCACTAACTTGCAGTGTCATTCACCAAATTTCACCCCGCATGGTGGTAAGACATGGAGATGTTGTTGTGAATTCACTAGACATTGGACTGTGTTGAAATAAATATCTTAAACATAAAGAATAACAAGCATTATTAGATATCTTAACTTATCATAATGAAACATATCCAACCAAATGATGGCTAAATAATGTTAAATCATTGGACTTTTACAGCATCTCAACGATCATTCCGGTGGGAAACTCGCAGTTCTCCGCGCAAAAAAGGGAATATGGATACAACCATAGCTCCCTTCACCGCTCCCTCCACTAGATGTATAGTTACTAGACCACATATAAAACATAGGGACTGACTACTTGAATATTAAACAGGATTGAAGCGTATTAATATCATCTCCTAATATTAAACAATATTAGAAACACATTAAACCCTGAAAAATGGAGATGGTACTATTACTTCATAGCATCAAGTGTGATTTCCAAGGTCATGAAGAATTCCAGCCCAGACGACCACACTGGGCAAAGTCAAAAAAAATATTGATATTGATGGGATAGTGATACTGATATTCCGTTTGATGGGATATATATATATATATCCAACTTGATATGATTTGGGTTTGTCTGATACTCCACTACACCCATTGCTTACTCATCAGTATCCCTCTAGTATCATCCGTATAATTTGCCACGTTTGGCTATCATTACCTCGGTTTTTTGTTGTAATCACTATTTAGATATGTATATCATCTATATATATATAATATTTATATATATATATGGTCCATGGTCAATATTTAGTAAATAGCTCCAAGTCATCAATTTTTGATGAGTGTATTGTTGTTTTTCAGGTTTTGGGAATATAGCAAATGTTATTGTTTTTTGAAGAGTGTATTATTGTTTTCCAAGCCCCAGCTAAATTTCCAAAAATAAAGATGTCTCGAATACTACTTTCCATTAGGGTAATTTTTAGCAGTGGCTCATATATATATAGAGAGAGAGAGAGCCATCATTGTCTCATTTTGCAAATGAATTAAAGAGACAATGATGGCTCATTGAATATATCCTCATATATTATATATGATCCCATGAGAAATGGAATTATTTGTCTAATGTCTCTTTATTCTTATATTTGGATTATACATTCCAATGATCCCCATTCTATTTCACAAAAAAAAATGAAATGCCTAATGAAATCAACAGCATTTGGAGCATCTTTGGCCGTGGCGCATGGCAACACCGAAGCACGGGGCAAGACGACATTTTCAACCAGGGATCGTCAGAAATCACAAGCAAAAGCCAGGGGATATGGATTGGAAATGAGTGGAACAATGATCATCTGGTTAGTGGTTTATAGTGGTTTATAGTGGTTGATAATGGTTAACTGGTTGGTGGTTTCAATGCCTCTGAAAAATATGACTTCGTCAGTTGGGATGATGACATTGCCATATATTATGGAAAAATAAAATTCATGTTCCAAACCACCAACCAGAATATGAATTGGAACATGGATTGGATGATTGATTGTTGCAAAAAAGACACCAAGTTTTTTTTTGAGCATTTTATACGCTATCTGGATAAACGATCTGAATTCCATCAACATTTTAATTTAAGGTTAAAACCCTATCCGCTGGTAGACTCACAGTTTGACTGGAAATCCCCAGCCAACGCGCCTTCGACAGCTGGGCCAATTGCCCCGTGGCGCTGACCGCGAAGCTCTGCACGTTGGAGCTGCGCAGTCGAAGGCGTCGCGAAGAGTTCGTCAAGGTGATCTGTAGCGGTGAGGAAGGGAACATGTTGAGTAAAGTCGTAGATGTAATAGATTAATAGTATCTGGAATATATATATATATGCATATATGCGAATTATATGGTGTATATATATATATATATATGGTATATATGGGATATATGGGATATCTGATTGGATAATGGGATAACATGGATATATCTAGATAAGTATGATATTTATGTATTGGATATTTCATGGGATGGGGTGGTGCCCATGGATTTAATCCAATCGAATGTTCTGTGAATGTCCCGTAGGTAATTGGAAGAACATGGGGAAATGCAAAGGTCACATATGGAGATGAGTCAAGTCAAAATCAGTTTTTTTTGTTCATATGGATGGTGGAAACTCAGTGAATGTACATATATATATACATTAGTGTGTATGTATATATATATGATATATATATATATAATATTATAGTATATATATATTATATACATGTATACAGCTACATCAGCTCCAAAGTCTTGTTCATATAACTAACCACCAAGAACTGACCCACCCATTCCATACCAGTTGGTGGACAGCTATCCCGGTGATTTTGGGTTCTTATACTCAGCAAACCAGGTAGAAAAAAACCGATCAGCAGTGGTTATTTTAATGGCTCAACTGGGTGAAGACAATGGGTGCACAAACCCTAGGCATGGGTTACTTCTAAAAATGACGAACGCATTCCAACATATTCTACCCTCCGGCAATCAAACCTCTATTTTTTTCGATGATTTTGCCCTGGGCAAACCACCGTTACCGGATGTTCCAGTCTTGACTGAAGGCCCCAAGGGTAACCCTGATTTTACCATCCATCTCCACTCCGTATTGAAAAACTGAAGTGTGTTTCAGTGTGATTTATATGTTTATATCGCTTTATCCCATCAAAAGCTTATCATATTAATGCCGAAAAGTGTTTTCAGGATGTTAGTTCGATGATGTTTTCCACATGGTTTCCAGGTTTCCCATTGTTCATCTATTACGGGTTGCTATATACCAAACCGGCTGCGCAACATTTTTCCTACAAGGAAAGATATTGATACATGGGTTGATGCCCCAACTGTTTGATGTAGGCTACTCTTCAGTAGCCCCTCATGAATCCGTTATTATCCCATCACTGCCATCATACTGATTGTCACATGTCAAATTGATATCATCCCCAAACATTGAGGTATATTATAATATACTATACTAATCCCATTCATCATTATTCCTATGTTTTTTTCTATTCTATTATCCCATGTCACATTGATATCATGATGATGATGATGTGTTTGTCTAAAATCAGGATACTCCGAAATTGGCATTAAATGTGTTTGTTTAAAATGGAAAATTGATATCATGATTATAATGATCATATGTGTTTATAACATTTTATAGTCATTTTCCATTTTAAACTGCCATGCTTGTGGTATACTCCATTTTCAGACACACCAATTTCGCAGCCAGGGAGGGTACGGCTTACCATCAGGTTTTCCACATGACCAGGGCGTGCTAGATTCTTCAAAAAAATAAAAACGGTGATGAATTACTGTCCGGCATCTTTTTGGTTGTCACAATATGTCATCACCCCATTTTTAGACACACCCGCATCATATGCAGTGAATAACATATCTGGTTGGTGGTTTCAACCTACCCCTCTGCAAAATGATGGAGTTTTTCAGTTATGAAATTCCCAACTTTTTATGGAAAAACAATCCATTCATGTTCCAAACCAACCAGGCAGTGAATAACATATCTGGTTGGTGGATGTTGGTGGTATACCTACCCCTCTGAAAAATATGAAAGTCAGTTGGGGTTACTATTCCCACATATATATATATCCCATCAAGATCCCATTCAACCCTCACCTGCAGAAAGCCGCGCGCCGCCGGAGATCGCCGCTGCAAAATCCGCAGGCCGAAGCGGCCCAGGTACTGCGGGCCCCCGGCAGACACAACGAAGGGACCTGCGCCGCGGTGCTGGAAAGGTGTGAAAAAGGTGGATTTCATAGGGGAAAATGATGAAAAATGCCGTTTTTTTGTGGTTTTACCAGCAAGAAATGATGAACATGTGGGTTTTGAATGGTTTTGAGCGAGAAACACATGATGAACATGTGAATTTCGCGAGCAAACTGTCATGAAAATTGGGACGTCACCGGCCAAAAAAGTTGTACTAGAAATTGGTTTTCATCAACGGAAATTGAGCGATGTATTTTTTGAAATATGGTTTCCGTGGCAAAAATTCCTTCACTCGCAGAAATATGTTCAAATTGGGATTTCCCCTTCAACAATCATGGGATGCTCGCCATGAGTGGACAAAAGTGGAAACTTTACCAGCAAATATGGCGATGTACCAAGAGGAACATGGACTTCAGCGACATCAAGATCTACCCATCAGAACTGCAGTGGATTTACCTGAATTTACCCCATAAAGATGGAAGCAAATCCACCTCTGGGGAAAAAAAAACATATGTCGTCAACCGGAAACAAAGCCTTTTTGGGGATGCTTCCTCTTTCATTCACCATTTGGGTATGGGTCAAAACCAATAGTACCCCTGTAGTTCACATCAAAATAGCTGGGATTTATGGATGTGAATAACCCACGAAAAATTGTATTTTTATAGGTATTGATCCATAGCCATTTCTGGTGATACAGTGATACATAGCACCCCCTCTCCCAGTTTCGCTGCCGAACACCTTGCTGCAGCATCTCTGCCAAAGTCCCTGCGCTACGTCCAGCCGCGTCCAGGGTCCACTGTCGGATGCTGGCGTCGTGTACCACGCCGCCATCGTTGGCCGAGAGGGTGTCCCACCACCTGCGTGTCTCCAACATGTCTCTTCTGCTGAGAAATCCCATAGAAATCCTCTACAAACGAAACTGGTTGGTGGTTTTAACCATATCTGGTTGGTGGTCTCAACCCCTCTGAAAAATATGAAAGTCAAATGGGAAGGATTATCCCATATATTATGGAAAAGAAAATGTTTGAAACCACCAACCAGATATTAGTCAATGGGACGGATTATCCCATACATGACATGGAAAATAAAAAATGCTTGAAACCACCAACCAGGAAAGTTTGTTGTGGGAAAATCAACTGTAAATCTTGTGGGATCTTCCACTGTATGCCATGTTTGATGACAGGGTGATGAGATTTTTCATTGGAGGAACACCCAGTTTTTTTTTGTTGAGTGCCCTCAAGTGGTGGTGGGAGATACCATACTTTGCGATTTCAGCCGTAATATGCTGATCGTTTTTGTGGAGAGGATTCCACATCAGCCAGTGATGTTTTAACCAAACTTAAATAGATTATGATAGATTATGGATTGCAACTGGAATAAGATTTAGGTACTAATTACTACATCAAAGTGGTTATTTCCAGTTATAATCCATAATCTATCATGTAGGTTTTGATACAAAAGATATTTAGGCACCAATCCATAAATATTCTGGTATTACAATTACCAGATTGATTATTGATATCATGATAGTATTCCTAATAATTACCAGTAGTAGATTATGAGCAGTTACAATGTAATTCTATCAGAGTATATATACTAGTTATGGAAGTAATAGATTATTACCAGTACAAGTCAAGTATAGATTATGATAGATTACTGGCACATTTCCAGCCAGTGATCTCTTCAGCTGATTGCCGTCTCGGCACTGTCCAAAACAACCCGTTTGATGTCATTTCAAGCCTGTTTGGTGAAGGATTAGGGGTACCAATAATGATTAAACATCCCAATACTCTAAGTCTATGTGTATATATATATATACATAACAATAAATATATATATATATAACAATAAATAAATAAATAAATAAATATATATATATGATGTACAATTAATATGTATATATGGCATATTGAATAGTAGAATATCCTTTAACAATCAATGGCCGAAACCCGCCACCCCACCAGTGTTCTTGGTCGAATTCCTCAAAGGTCACATTGGCACCTTCCTCCTGCCGCGTTTCGCGTCGAGTCGTAGTCATCACGACCCACGGCTCGTATCGTACGGGTCGTGGATTTCCAAAGTTATATGACTTACGTTTCGTTGGGGAATCATGGCCCAAGAAATCAGGCTAGAACTGAGTGTTGTCTGGTAACCTTCATGGAAGATTAGCATGTCAATGAGTGACGTATTCTGTCGCCGTTTTCCATGGCAAATCGATAGCCTTTCACAAAAGGTAGTTTTTTTTTTTGTCAGTGATAAGACGTGGTTTTTCGTCCCATAAGATGCCAGATGCCACCGGGTGATTTCTCAACGCCCAAGTTGGGGACAAACCTGAAACTCCCAGTGTCGAGTACCCGGAAATCGTGACTAGTCTATGATCAAATTCCCCATTAAAACTGACATAAATATATGGTCAATCCGTTATGTCTGGGCAAATCCAAATAAATCTAGCTGCTTAGATCCAAAGTTAAAGTATGAATTGTTATTTCCCAATCACATTGGTTAGTTATACAATATGAATCTATATGAACCAATGACTGAGAAATAACCGAGAATACGTTAACTTTAAATTGTTATGTCCAATAATTACCCTCTGGTAATTTAACATAGCTATTGAAAATGGCCATAGAAATAGTGAGTTTTCCCATTAAAAAATGTGATGTTCCATATTTATGTAACTTATGTTAGTTTACCGGAGGGTATATCCTTGGCTATGTTCATTACATCCATGTTTGATTACCCTCTGGTGAACTAACATAGCAATGGAAAATCACCATGCTATTAATGGGAAAATCCACTATTTCTATGGCCATTTTCAATAGCAAACTGTTAGTTCACCAGAGGGTAAATCCCATTAAATCCCATTAAATCTCATTAAACCACCATAAAATCCCATGTTTGATTAGATCCACCCATTTTCCAGGCCACTCCTCAGCCGGAACAGCTCCTGAAGATGGCGCGCCATGCGTCGCCCGAACCAGGGAGGCACCGCCTTGTCTTTGGAGGCCACCTGGAAGAATGTCACCGATTGGTTTTTAAAGGATATTCATGGGTGGCTTGCTGGCACATACATGAAGATCATATATATATAGATATATATATATAGATATATATATATATATAACTATAGTTATAACTATATAACTATAGTATTTCAAACTATTTATACATGTACTCTGTATGATATGACGTTGATTCCATTGAATCGCGTTTTCTGACTGACTTTTCCCTGAAGTATCAGTCTTCACTCCGTCCGAACCTGAACTTTCCAGTGCTATGCTTGGGGGTTCATTCTAGATTGACCGAGAAGCAATGATAAACAGCATGAACTATTAACCTTCTACGGATATCTCGTATATATATATATACAGTAATATATATACATACAGTATATATCAGTATATACTGGCTACACTGCAATTGATTCGTTCTCCCCTGGCAGGAAAAGAACCCGTCTGAGATCATAGTGGGCCCAATGATATCATTCTCGACAGATTCCACAAACGGTGGATGTCCAATCGGGAAATTTAAAGATGCTGAGTATGGCGGTGACCTGCAAACCGGACCGTGAAACCGTCAAACCGTGCCACGGTCAGACCCCCCCCCATGGTTTCAAGGTTTCACGGTTGAACACGGTCAGCCGTGAAACCGTGGACTGTGACCCGGGCCCGCGGTTTCACGGTCAACGGTGAAACCGTGAAACCGTGCAGCCCGGACGCGTGGCCCACGGTTCCACGGTCAACCGCGAAACTGTGGAGCCCGGACGCGTGGCCCACGGTTCCACGGTCAACGGGAAAACCGTGAAACCGTGGAACCCGGACCACGGCTCACTGTTACGCAATCAACCGGGAAACCGGAAAACCGTGGAGCCCGGACCGGGGTCCTGACACCTCGACCGCGGCCCACGACCCACGGCCAACCGTGAAACCGTGGAGTCTGACCGTGGCCCACGGTTCCACAGTCAACCGTGAAACTTTGGAACCCCAACCGTGGCTGCGCAAACCGTGAAGCCGTGGAACTTCGACTGTGCCCGGACTGATCTTTCAAGAGTAAGGGCTACAGTAAGGGGATCAGGGATCATCTGTGCACGCAAATTTGGAACACTTTGGCTCAGAATGGATACTAGTTCAGGGCCACAACGCCAATCATTGAATAGTTTTGTACTGAAACGACAACTGTTGCAGGCCAGTTGAGTCAAGTTGTACCACATTTCTAGGGTTTATCCAGATGCGACAATGCCATCCAGTGGCTCGCACCAGCGCCGGCATCCCCTTCAAGTTCGAGGCGTGCAGGGAGTTCTCATTCATCGCAATGCTGGCGTGCAACAGGCCCAGCAACTGCTTGTCCATGTGCATCAGGGAGGTCTCATGGACCTGCGTGGGGAGGTGGGGCCGGCCAATCCATTCTGATGGACCACGGTCCGATGGGCTCTGAAAATGATGGATTTACCGTATAACGAAGTGATAGTGTAGTCACCTACAGATGGTAAATCCATGTAAATCCCATTTTTTAACATGGGATAAATCCCATATTTCACTCTGGCTCCTAAAATTGCCCATTTCTTGGGGGTGGGGCATTGATCCATTTTTGGTGGCCAGCCATGGCCGAAAACCCATTTGGAAAATGACGCCCTTCGAAGGGACTCCAGAGATCCAAAAAGGAGACGCACTTACCCAACCTGGTAATGACCAACAGTTCGCCATGGTTAAGCCATGGCCCTAATCGAAATAGATGGTTTATAGATGGTTTACCTAGCTACAAAATGATTGGATCTTTCCATGGCGAACTGGCAACGTCATAACCAGATGGTAACCATCATTAAGCACCATTAGGGGGTGTTTTAACCATCATTAACCATCATTAACCATCATTAACCATGATGTTAACCATGATGTTAACCATCATTAACCATCATTAATTATCATTAAATAACCAGAGGTTACCATCAAAGGTGGATTTACCCTGTTAGTCATAACCAGATGGTAATTTCAACAGCTTTTCCAAGCAGATTCCTACCAGAAAGGCCTGGGGATGCCATCTTTTGAAACGTCCACATCCAACCATCAGCGACCATCAGACTGCGCCCGGAAACCCACAACTTGATGGTTTACAGTTTATAGATCTTATAGATCTTATAGGGGAAAAATATCAGAATCCCGTAATGCATGATGCAAGATAATCATATGATATTATTCATGCTCTAAGCCAAAACACCAGGTTGGAATCGGTTGGAAATCTTTTGGTGGTCAGCTATATTCAACCGTTGATGCCAGGACGCTCAGAGCCTGATTGGAGATCGAGTTGAGGAGCTCTCTTGGGATTCCCGGCACGATAGTGCCATAGATATTCATGTTTTTCGCGCCCAAGGCACCCATGTATTCTCCAAAAAAGACCCTCTTCCATATGCACATATTCATCAAATCATTCAATATACTTTGTTGTTTTTGTAAGATTATAAATTATAACCGTAGAATCAAACATATTGTTCTTGGAAGATTATAACGGTAGAATCAAACAATGATACCCAATATGATCCATCAAATAACACAAACATATGCCTGAATGTGTCTGAAGTCTGCCGCTATGCCCCAAATCCACTGCTCCGATCATATGTGTAGCCCCAAAATCTCTTTCGGTCCCATGATATTCATCAATTTTCATTGAATGATCATGGAATCAATGAAGAATTTCTACCCATTAAAAAAAAAATATTTGTATATATGTATATTCCACAGTATTTTTTCTGTCAATATTTTGATGGACAATATGTTCCACAGTATTTGTCCACAGTATTATCCCAATATAATCCCGATATTTTTTCCAAGACACCCAGAGGTTGTTGGATAATGATTTTTGAAGGGATTATAATGATTGTCCCCCTTTAATAAACCATGGTTGACATTCATCCGGGGTTTACCTGATTTTTAGATTCTCCAAGATCATAATAAGTATTTTATACCCAATGTACCCTCTGGTAAACGTTTACATAACTATGGAAAGATCCACCATTTTCAATGCGTAAATCCATTATTTTCATCACCATTTTCAATAGCAAACTGTTAGTCATTACCAGAGGGTAGATTCCCAGATTTTTTCCGTCAATATTTTGATGGACAATCTTTTCCACTGTATTTTTCCACTGTATATAATCCCAAGATTTTTTCCAGGTGGTTTCAATCCCTCTGAAAAATATGAGTTCGTCAGTTGGGATGATGACATTCCCAATATATGGAAAGTCAGATCCAATCCATGTTCCAAACCACCAACCAAATACCCAATGTAGATTCCCAAGATTTTCTGGTTGGTGGTATACCTACCCCTCTGAAAAATGATGGAGTGAACGTCAGTTGGGATGATGACATTCCATTCCCAACTTTTTATGGATTATCCCTACTATTTCTATGGCCATTTTCAATAGCAAACTGTTAGTCATTACCAAAGGGTAGATTCCCAAGATTTTCTGAGGGTAGATTCCCCAGATTTTTGTCCAAGGCACCCAGAGGTTGTTGGCATCGCCATACTCTTCCCTGCTGTACCAGCCGCATGCCGACGCCACGCCCAGCACGCGGTCCGGGATCCGTGTGGCCAACGCCCAGGCGCCGTGGCCGCCGCGGGAATGGCCGTGCACCACGAGTCCTGGCGAAAAAGGCGACGAAAATAGGATCTACCATGGGAAAATATGGGATTTTTATGGGATTTTATGGGATTTGACCGTGAAAAAATAGAAAAATTTGGATTTTATGGGATTTGACCATGGAAAAATAGAACAAAAAGGGATTTTATGGGATTTGAGCGTGAAAAAATGGAAATTCATAGGAATACCATGGGAACATCATGTGGGATGCAATGGAATTTACATGAATTTACCCTACCTGGGGGTGCAGTTACTAACAGGTACAAGTACGGGACTAACCTTCATAAGTTGGGATATAACCCCTTACAACTATGGTTACACAACCTATTTATTCATGGAACTGCACCCCCAAGTACCCTCTGTTAATCATGGCAGTGGAACATATGACATTTATGGATGATTTTCCCATAGCATCTGCACTTACAGAGGAATTTCATTGCCATGTTGGCTGAACGGATGGTACGAAAAGGGAGAAAACCTCCAATTTTGAGACTCAACCGACAATTTTTGAACCGTTTTGTCGGATCATGACTGCTTGGTGGTTTCAACCCCTCTGAAAAATATTGGTCAATGGGAAGGATTATCCATGATTATCCCATATATTATGGAAAATAAAAATGTTTGAAACCACCAACCAGATGATAATATGTCAAGCAACCTGTGGACATGGTTTCCCCATGTTTCCCCAAAATAAAGATCGATATCGAGTATCAATCAACAGCGCCCTCGTCAATCCATGATGTTTAATCTCAATTGCCAAAATTTAATCCATGTTCACCCTCCAATCAAACGGTCACTCAGTACCATTATTTCGGTAAACTAACCAAACATATCCTTTATCCAGTTGATTGATTACCATGATTCCCCGATTTTTTTTTGTTTTATACAATTCAGATTACCCACATAATAATGTGGTTTGCCCCTTTTCATCCCTTTTCTGTGTGTTTTTGTTTGTATCAAAATACGCATCCCCACACCGAGCGTCTCTCCGCATCCGCTGCGCCCTTCTCCCGCCACGCCCGCGAAGTCGCCACGTTCCCGGCCAAGACCTCCACCGCGCGCAGCGCACTGCGGAGCCCAACGTCCTCCCAGTTGTGCGGTCCATCGCGCTGAGGCGCCAAAACCCACAAGTCGTCGAAACCGAAGAGGTAGTCCTCCTGGAACAAACACGCCTGATTTTGGTGAAAGAATTACCAGTTAAAGTAGAGAATGCATGGTTAATGTCTGATTTGTTGCTGCTGATATACATGGCGTTGACGGAATTTGCCGGATTAAAGTTGGTAATTTGTTTTAAAACCACCAATGGTTTGCCTGTTGATCCAAATTCAACCAAATCATGTTTTAGGTTCTAAAATGAAAATAAATATAGGGAGAAAGGGTGCCCCAACGTTGAGAAATCTCCAAGTAATTAGTATATATTCGTATATGAAATTTAAAAAAACATCTCGATTTCTGAATGGTTCGAAGTTTTAAGAAAGGGGAAGTGTTAGCTGCAAAACTGGGGACAATGGCATGTCCTACAGAAATGAGCCCTCAAACGGTCAAATGATATTTACTGAAAATTCGGGAAGGTATCCACAAAACCACCCGGATCCACTTGAAGCACTTGGAGCTGAAGCAAATCGCTGTATTGGAAACACGTGTCGCAACACTAGGTGCTGAACCTTGCAGATAAATACTGAACATGTTCAACCTGCCCATGATTTTTTTGAAACAAACATTGCATGCACGAATGTTTCAGTGTTGGCATTTTTTGTTCAGGTGCCATTCCCACAAATATGTGGAAATCAATGTGTTTTTCGAATTTTGCTGACGGTTTTTGATGGATTTGAGGTAGATTTCTGTGGTACCATAACTATCTATATATATAATATATATATATATATATGGTGCAGCGTCGGCCAGCCCCCCACCATTGGGATGGGTGTTCAGTCTTGCTTCTTATGGTTCCCCCCCCCTGTGGCCTGTGGTGGTGTCGTGTTTGGGATGTTGGTGATGGGTGGCCAGTCTTGCTTCTTATGGTTCCCCCCCCTGTGGCCTGTGGTGGTGTCGTGTTTGGGATGTTGGTGATGGGTGGCCAGTTTTGTTTCTTATTTATGTATGTATGTAGGTAGGTAGGTAGGTAGGTACGTACGTACGTACGTACGCATGTATGTATGTATGCATGCATGTATGCATGCATGTATGCATGCACGCATGCATTCATGTATGTATGCATGTATGCATGCATGCATGCATGCATGTATGTGTGTGTGTGTGTCTGTCTGTATGTCTGTATGTCTGTATGTCTGTATGCCTGTATGCCTGTATGCCTGTATGCCTGTATGCCTGTATGCCTGTATGCCTGTATGCCTGTATGTCTGTATGTCTGTATGTCTGTATGTCTGTATGTCTGTATGTCTGTATGTCTGTATGTCTGTATGTCTGTATGTATGTATGCATGCGTGTATGTGTGTGTATGTATGTATGTATGTATGTATGTATGTATGTATGTATGTATGTATGTATGTATGTATGTATGTATGTATGTATGTATGTATGTATGTATGTATGTATGTATGTATGTAGTATGTATGTATGTATGTATGTATGTATGTATGTATGTATGTATGTATGTATGTATGTATGCTATGTATGTTATGTGTGTTATGTGTGCGTTATGCGTGTTATGTGTGTTATGTGTGTTATGTGTGTTATGTATGTTATGTGTGTGTGTTATGTATGTTATGTGTGTTATGTGTGTTCTGTGTGTTATGTGTGTTATTTGTGTTATGTGTGTTATGTGTGTTATGTGTGTTATGTGTGTTGTCTGCTATGTGTGTTATGTGTGTTGTGTGTGATATGTCTGTTATGTCTGTTATGTCTGTTATGTCTGTTATGTCTGTTATGTTTGTTATGTCTGTTCTGTTTGTTGTGTCTGTTTTGTATGTAATGTATTCCATGTATGTAATGTATGTATACATGTATATATATATATATATGTATAGATGTTTGTATATATATGTGTGTTTATATGTATATATATATATATATGTGTTTATATATATATATATATGTATATATATATATATGTTCGTATGTATATATATATGTATATATATATGTATATATATATATATATGTGTATATATATATGCACATATGAACATATATAATCTTATATATACATGTACCTATTTAAATATATATACATATGTGTAGTAAATAGGAAGTAGATACACAGCACATGTATATATGACAATAGGTAGCACGTAGGTACTTTGAGAGAGTATGTGTGCTACGTAGGTCGTCTAAAAGGTAGCATGTACCCAGTCAATGCGAGGCTGGTAGTCAGAATTGCTGCAAAAACCTAGCAAATACGAGGCTGGACCTCAGAAATGCTGCCAATAGCTTGCAAATAGAAGGGAAGGGGGTGCTACCTGTAGGTGCGAACACGTGACACGGGACCATATATATATATATGCGCGTGTGTGTGTGTATATATAGATTACATATATATATATGTATATATATATGTATATATATATATATATGTATATAGATTATATATATATACATATAAAGAGATACAGATAGTCAGATAGATATTGTTCAGACATAATCTTCATGTTTCATCATCAAACCAAAAAAGATCCCCTCATCCCTTATTTTTATTCCAACTTCCACCATCCCCCCAGTTACCACAGTATCCTCCTCCCGACGCTTCATTTTATACGCATCCGCTTGCCCTTGCGGTTCCACCCCCACGCCCGACAACGACACCAGCACCGGCCGCGCCCCGCTTGCGCCGCTTGACGGCTGGCGCGGAGGGAGCACCGCGGCAAGGCCGACGGAGCCGTCACTGTCCTGGCTTTGCCGCATGGAAAAATATAGGACAAATCCTCTATAAACGGAAAATTATGGGAAAATCATAGGTTCTAATAGGAATATCATGGAAAAAATGAGAAAATCAAACAAAATCAAGCCCTCAACCGCGAAGAACTGAGAAACACATGAGTTGGGTAAAGTCTTTTTGTGAATTAGTTCATTTGAAGAATCACGAAGTTCAGATGGTGCATATGGGTCCAAAAAGATGAAGCCAACCATTGTCAAAATAGACTAGGGATTCTGTACCCATCATGGATTGCGATAATTTTGATGACAATCCCCAATATGTTGAATAGTAAAATCCCCTATAATCACTACTAATCATCAACCAAGAGATGGTTTTAAACCATGACCGGACAACGGACCACCTGTAAGGCTGTCTGCGATCAGTCACTTCCCCCACCTGCGATTTACCCAGGCCATAGAAGGCCATTAAAAAAAAAAGATCGAAACAGTGTATATGGATGGATTATAATGAAAATTCCTACTCAAATGGAAGATTTAGGGATACCTCCATTTTAGGAAACGAAAAAACTCACTTAGCGTCCATGATTTTGCTGTGAATGTTGGCCATTCGCACTTTCCATCTCCGTCAATCTTCTGATGTTCGGCGACCCCAAGGGAGACCAAGTCGCATACATCTTGAATCTTGGGGAAAATGACCAAGCTCATGGCCCTATCACCCGCGGTCCTCATAACTGAAGAGGGCCGATTGGTCGGAACGTCTGCAGCGCAGTTGCACAGAATTCGTGGACCTTGACAGAGGCATTCTGGGTCCAGCAGCTACGACAAGTTATGGCTACAACAATGGTGCTAACCCGAGGAAGCTGGGATATAACTGCTATACGTATGATGAAATCCCACTTGGCTGGAACTGAACCCCGAAATAACCTGGTAAACTCGAGAATCTATAGCCGGTGCCACCCGGTGCCGTTCAGACATCGTTCGCCGGAGAGTGATTAGACATCAACCAACCCAGGGGGGTTGCAGTAGGAATCAATTAAATCTCCCCCCACTGAACAACTCAACAATACAATACCGCTATTGGGGCTTTACACTAGGGTTTAAAAGTCCCCCCTATGGGAGATAACAGTAACGCTATTAGGCTTTGCATGAGAGAGAATATGAGGAAGTTGCACCTGATTCGTGCAGAGGGTTTCCAAACCCGACTTGAAATCAACATTTTGGAACGTGGTATGTCAATCCAAACTCAAACAGACATCTTACCAATCACCACTACAGTAATATACAGTAAAAGGTCTTCAACCCTTGAAATGCAATGCATTACATTCCGGGAAAACTCTCAGTCCTGCCCGATTTTTTGCTATTGGGACTCTTCAATAACTCTAAAGTTACTTTTGAAGAGAGCTTGCCTCGCTACTGGTAACTTGCTTCAATGTTTGTTTCCGTCCAAGCATATCTCAGGCAACACCCGAGGACATGTCATTGCATGCCATGTTTCACTACGTAATACAGGCGATGTCGGGATATGGCTCACCAAACCCACGGATTCTGGGATGCGAATCCACGCAAGGTTTCTCCATGAATTGGACAGAAATTGGTGCCCTATTTCCAAGTAGGATCCGTGGGTTATAACCCATATAATTAGATCATCTAGTATATATATATATATAGTATACATATAATAACTTACTTATCTAACCGGGGCACAAATATGAGATGTGGAAAATGAGCCATTTGCCATGCCCGTCAGCCGTCCGGGTGTCTGCCAGGCCTCAACGTTTCCGCTTCGTCCCTGTAGGCCTCCACGACCACTTCCAGCCGCACGCACGCCGCGCGCTCCACGTCCGTCACGTCCGTGTCGGCTTGTGGAGAGAGCGACAGCGGCAATGGCAGCTGCGCCAAGACGCCCGGAGCCAATGTGATGGTCGCTGAAACACCTCCAACTTGGAATGTAATGTCACGTGATAGTGACATTAGTGATGATGAAACGTGGCAAATCGTGAATAAGAAGAACTTAGTATAGTCATGATAACAATATGGTACAATAAGAAACGAGCAATGTTCAAAACCCTCACTCCTCCCCTAGGCCTTATTTACCTGTTGGTTAGTAGGGATTGTCAGTTCATGTGCTGTGATAAACCCAAATATATTGAATATACAGCATAACCCCCGAAAGAATCATCAATCAGCAGAGGATCTGAACACTTCTCGTCTGACTTGTGGATGCAGATGGGGGATATTGTTATGGGCTTGGTGGTGGTCACCTGCATGTTTTAGGACATAAGCACATGGTGAAATGTATCATGAGATCTCCAACCTGCTGGGGTAAGGTCCATCTTTCACCTACTGCCCTAGTTCGGAATCATTGGTTTAGTAGGTACACTGAGGTTTTCGGTGGTTTAACTTATAGTAGAGTAGCCAAACGGGTTGAAAAACAAAATATCACTGGGGGGTCACACCACCTACCATCCAGGTGTCATTGTTTTGTGTCCCCAGTAGAAATGGAGAGTTCACACGTGTTTTCACAATTGACGGGGGATACATTCTGCGACCAGCAGAGACAGCGGAATGTAACGACCCAGTTTATAGGCTGCATTCTTCACGAAATGCCCAACAAATTTCTGGAGAAACTTCGGATTTCAACTGTAGAATTTGCCAAACCCAATTTGGTCCTGGTTTAAACCACCCGTTTCTGGTTTCAAATTGGGGTTAGTGTTGGTGTTTGGTTTACCGCATTATTTTAGCAACAATGGAAACCAACAACAAAATATCAAGGTTGCAGGACTCAATAAACAAGGCGCCATGCAATTTGCAAAACGTTGTAGCATTTTACATATATAATTATATATATATATATTATATTAGAGAGGGAGAGAGGATAAACCCATGAAAATCATTCCCATGGTTTCAACTCACAAATGGCATATAGTTGGATACCCCCAATGGCTATGTTTGGGCACCACCGTTCCAATTTCTGTCGGCATCATCGATTGAAAATCTTCAATCAACCCAAGGAATGCAAATCAAAGGATCCTTGACCGGTTTTTGAGTTGGACATGGAAACGAGGATCTAAAATGGGTAACAATTGACAACGAGGCGAAAATCAGTGACCCAAAACCACATTCTACGTGGAGGTTTTGCCATCATCTGTCCTGGTGAAATTTCGTTGTCTTCTTTCCAAACCTTCGTTCTGGGAATGGTTCGTTTCATCTTGCTACCTTTGGGGTGGGAATAATTCCTACATTTGAATTTACCCCATTTTTACACCAAATACTGAATCTATACCAACGATATTCTAGTTACTAGATTCTAGTTATTTACAAACATATGTTTATATGTACCATCCTTCACGGTCTAAAAACCCGAGGGTGTACCATTGGTTCATCCCAAACATTATTTCAGGTACCCCGTTTTGCCATGTTCTTCCCATTATTATCCCAGTTTTATCCATAACCATATAAAGCCCTATTAGATTACCGTTCATAGGGTAAGGATCGGATACTACCAGGATATTAGTGTACATTAGGTATATCAAACTACCCTTCAATTCATGGTTAATACAAGGTTTACTATGGTACCAAATATACCATATAGAACATATAGTTAAAATCAGCAGCAACATTATTTTTCATAAAAGGACTTGGGACACTGGGTAAATATAATGAAAATCAAGTATAATTCCCAATGTACCATATGAACATCATAAAAACGTCATAATTATACTTAAAATCATCTGGTACAGTACCATGCTAAATCAAATCCCCGATGTTCATCGCCCCGGTGTCACTCCTCCGGCCTCCAGCACCTTGACCCTGCACATGCGCGCGCACACGCAGGAAGTCGCGACCACTGTTCAGCACCCGCACGTCCAACGGGGCAGGATCCACTAAGAGCTGACCCTGAACCTGCAGCTTGGTGCCAAGGATGTTGCCAATACACTTTGCAAAAATGCAAAAATGCGCATACATAACATATTTATATATGTACATACACATAGAGACATAGATGAATATGGATATTTATGTAAATACCTATTTTTGTTTGTCTACCTATGTGTTTTTGTATCTCTATGTTTTCTTGAGAGGTCACTGTTTAAGATGGACAAATGCCAACGATGTATCTACGAGAATGGAAAGTATCTACAAAAACATCTGCATGTAAATATAAATATGTGAAAACATGCCAAATATGCATGTATGTTTAAAAACATACATATGTATATACATATATAAATTTGTACATATATACATATGTATTCATAGAAATGTATATATATATATATATATTTACATATGTTTCAAAATATATATATATATAATATACATATGTAAGTATATATATAACATATTTCTATGTATATTATTAAAAAAAAAACATTTCTAACATATAACATATTTCTAAACATATATACATTTCCAAACATGCCATATATATATATGTATATATGTATGTTATATACATATGTATGAAAACATGCCAAATATACACATATATATATATACACATACGTTTTTAAACATATATATATATATACATAGAAATATGTTATACATAAATTTTAGCTAAAATGTATATAATATAAATATATAAATAGAAATATGCAAACATAGATTAGAAATATGCAACTTAATATACATTACATATATACTACATTATATATACACTATATATACATAGAAATTTGTTATAAATATGTATATATATATATGTTGAGAAATGTATATATGTTTGGCATTCCAAATATGTTTAGAAATTACATTGTATATATGTATAACATACATATATACATATATACATATATTTACATATATTTACATACACACACATATATATATGTATGTATGTATGCATGTATGTATGTATGCATGCATGTGTATATGTATATATATATATGTATATATGCGCACATATTGTACTGGTCCACCGCCATGATTTACCTTGAGCTGTTGTCTCCATTTTTTAGACTAGACTGTGTTGTATTTCTGCGCCCATCACCCTCTGTTTTTATCAAGTTTGCCTCTACATCCCCTCCTTCAAGAAAACGCTTCTGTTACCTGATACGTTCCAAAAAAAATGCGAAACTCATTTTAGCATGCCATGTTCAGATTCAAATTTGGACAGCGCATGCGAGGGACGCGCGTTGAGGGAGTAATAGATGCAGGAGCCAATGATGAAAGAGGTCAGCGGTGAGGAATCTTTTCAAAACGCAATATAGCACAATATATTTTATAATTGCATGAAATGCAATATGTGTGGAACATACCGCCTTCAACCAAAAACGCAACACGCAAATTTGGGGATACCATCCTGCCCCTGTAAAAAGACATATGTTACGGACATGCTCTCGCATCTGAATTTTCAAATCCATTTCTCCATTATTCAATGGCAGAACGCTTCCGCAAGCAGCTGCATGAGTCTGGCTATGTACAATCCATTCACCGCTGTAGTCCACTATGATACTCAAAACTTGTTTGCTCTCCTCGGCATAGATGGGGTGAGTCTCAAATTTCAATGGACTAAAGTCATGCGGGTACTATCTGACAATTCAGTTCATATCAACTGACATCAACTGATACTGGTTAAGTTTGATTTCTGCATATAGATCATTTAATGTCCCAAACATTGCAAAATTAGTTGTCCTACATGTCCAAAACCTGAGATAAACAATGAGGACCTTTAAAGATCACACCTTTCAGCGTCGGAGCGCTCCCATGGCCACGGGCAAGGACAGGCAATACTTCACCTGGTGTTTTGTCTGCGGACCTTAATCTCACCTGACTATATAAATGAATCTTGCTTTAAAGAGATGATGCTCGAATCCGCAACATGTTGTTGCATCATCACACAACTCCAAGGGGTTTGGATTTCACCCAGAGTCGCCCCGTAAATGTATTATAAACTTGTCATTTGTCTGAATCCCCAAGGGTGGGACATGGACTCATGGGCGCAAGACTTGCAGCAGACCGTTGAACCTGCCATGGAAGCCATGAAGACGGGGGTATTGCATTGGCATGAGCCAAGACCAGTAGATTTCAGCAGATATGAGTTGACAGTGGGGACAAAAAGTTGCACATCTTAGGGTTCTGCTGTTGACACTTGCGGTAACCAAGCAATAAAACGAAAAACTTAAGCCAAGAACCCACCGGTTTTTCGCAACGTCCTCCCAAACAAAGGTTGGGCGGGCACCCTTGGGTTTCACACAGCAATCCAAGAGCGTCGCGCCGCGAAAAAAAAGGTCTTCAAGCATCACGAAACAAAGCCCGCCGAGAAGAACCAAGCAAAACAACACAGAAACACACAAGTCACACAAACAACGTCTCACGAAGCCTGGAGGATAAAGGCGGCCGAAAGCACGCCCACCAGCAGGGTAAGTCGCAACCTTCCAAGACAAAAGCAATACACTAGCAGCAAAATCCGTGAAAGAAGTGTCAACGTACAGTAACGAAAACATTCCCGGCCGCCCAGCCGCAGAAGCAGGAACAGTCACAATGATCCAGCAAAACGAAGAACTCAACAGAAAGCCCAAACAGCACGTTTCCAAGATGAAGTTGGCAAAATGAATACGGGACTGTAGCGAGAGCTCGGTGTGCATTTCAAAGAATTTGCTTTGCAAGGCAAGTCGCAATAAAACTGGAGGTCCGGAGCACCTTCCGAAGATGAAGTTGGCAAAATGCGCCAACTTCACTGTAGCTATTGAAAATGACCATTTATAGTGGATTTTCCCATTAAAAATAGTGATTTTCCATAGTTATGTGAACGTTTACCAGAGGGTAGATTTGCACTTCAAAATCGCCAAAAAAAACGAAGGGGTCGGAGCACTTTTGGAAGATGCGGAATTTTCTGCATCGATTCATCATGGATTCATCGATTCAAATGGTTCATTGCTTCATTGGTTCATTCAGTCACTGGATACATATAATATATACATATATATATATAATTATATATATACATATATATATACATACCAGTTACCAGTATGTACATAAATGATACATACCAGTATGTACATAAATGATCATAAATGCATACATAGATTGTGTAAAATATACACAATTCATATACGTATAAAACGTGAAACACAGCCATGTTTCGCACTGAGCTGTTTGTCGTGATCCTGGGATCCGTCGAGGAGCCACGTCAGGAAGGTTGCTCTTCTTGACGAAGCTTTTGAAGATCTCCTGAACCACTCAAATGGATGGTGCCCAGTGATGTGAATGTGAGGGTTTACCATAGGAATAGTATAGATATATCATATATAATATATATATATATATATATAATTATATATATAATTATATATATAATTATATATATATATAATTATTTATATATATACCATAAACCATAGTGAAATTGGAGTTATAAACCATGACTATAGTTATAATTATCTACAATATTCTACAATAAACCATATAGTTAAGCCACTTATTTTAGACTGAACGCTATCATGGGGGCCCCATTCTGCAGTCGATGGTTAGGTTTCAGGGAAATGTTGTCCCCTCAAATACCGAAATGTCCTTGGAGTCTGAACAAAAACATTCTGGGATCTAAACGGAAATTGTGTGGATGTCAAGGTTCAATACAGATTCTGTTCATGTTTGGGGCATAAATATGCAGAGATTGTGCATGTCCTGCATTCTTTGTCTAATTTTTGAGGCCTTCAATTGTTGATTCATGCCGCATATGAAAATCAAACATGGCTGTCGGTTCACAGGAATCAGCTTCCTGTGCCCGAATTTTTCGAACGGACTACAAGACATGGCAAATCCTGTGGCGACACTCTCGTGCATCGAAAAGGCTACCGAAAACGATCATCGGGGCATCCTAGCCCAGAGGATCCATGTATAGTATATTTACCTACAAAACTGGGCCATTTATGGGGTAAATGTTGGTAAATATCTTATACATGGATCCTATGGGTAGGGACATCACATTAACACATGCCCTGCTGAAAATCCTGGCGAAATGCACTGGATCTCTTCATAAAATGGATGGTTTATCGATCGTCGGTCCCAACTTCGACGCTAAAATTTGGGTGATTGGCACCCTCAAACAGTAAGCATATAATATCTATTCTGGTTGGTGGTATATGACTTCGTCAGTTGGGATTATGAAATTCCGAAATTCCCAATATATTGAAGAATAAAAACCATGTTCCAAAGCACCAACCAGATCCAACCAGGATAGTTAGACGAGGTTGGATACCAATTTCGAACCAGAGGGCCCTTCTCAGAATTGGCAAGCTTCTCCATAAACCCCCATCAGCCAAGACGGACTGAATCCGCCATCCCGCTTGAATACTATAATCCCACCCGCCTAATGGTAAACACCTCCAATCGATGGTGCCAGAATCGGCAAATCGCCATCCAAATCGCGTTCCGAAGAAAACATGGTGACATGGGGCTTTTTTGGGGGTTGGGATGGGATAATATCAGGCCGGAGAGACCAGATGTTTGATAGTTGCAGGGGTCTAGTATGGTCTAGTTCTATCCCAGGCACCACAGAGCCTGGTTTCAGTTGCCCCGTGACGGCGTCCTTCACGACTTCAATTTTGCAAGAAAAGTGCAGCGGCACTTTGCCGCGCACCCGCGACATCAAGCGATATTTGCCAGCTTCCTTGGGCAAGGGGCCCTGAGAGTAAGCCGCCCCACCAAGAACACGGAACTCTTTGGCTGCGCAGGAAGGGCAAATATAGGAATTTGGGAAAGATTCCCAGTGAAAAAACTCTGCAGTTCCAGTTTTTTGATAATAGGGTGCACCCAAATCCACCAATAAATCATCTTCATTTTCTCCAATAGCCATTTGATGGGTCAATCCTCCATATTTTCCCAGCAAGTTTCCAAGTGCACTGGGCTTGTGAGCATCGCATCACTGTAGATGTTTCCAGCAAAAGGCCCAATCTCTTCTTCCAGTGGCGAAAGTAGATGGAACGTGTGCAGGCGGCAATTGATGCCATAACCTGCGCGCAGTGGATTTTCGCATCCCTGATGGATGGATGGTGCTGACCTGACCCACGAATGACCACTAATGAAGATGACATGTGGATGCAGTATGATGCAGTATGATGTGTTTTTTCCAACAACCACTCCACAGTGGCGGTTTCAAGGCATCTTCGCAGCATGGCTAAGTTCTTTGCCTGAAGGTTGTCTCCATTGTGTCACCCCAGCCACTTATCCAACCATTTACCCTCCAAAAAAGAGACCAAACATCATGAGTATTCAGCCAAGCCCCCATTTTGGTGACCCCAAAACAATAGCTCTTTGAGATTCGCCCTTGGAATTTCTTGTGGTTGTTGGTGCTTCGTAAACACCCAATTTTGGGAGCCACCATCAGAACCTCACCTCCAGGATCCTTGATCTTGAAAGTGCCCACCATCCAATACTGCACGTGCAACACATCCGAGTTGCCCCCCTTGGGCGGCTGCTGCATCAAGTTCCTGGGGCTGGGCGCGACTTTCGCGATTCCCAAAAGCGGTTCGGGAGCCCGAGAAAGATTCTTGGTACACTTCGGTGGAATTTCACATGGACAACGGAGATGTTTGTTTCTTGAACGGCCAAAGAAAATGTTGTGTTCTTTTCAAACTTGATTGGACCCTAAAACCAATGGGATTATCTGAACAGAGGGAAAGCATTCGGTTTGTGGGGTAAACTTGCAACGTGCCCTGTGGGTACACTCACCCGGGGGCTGTTTGTCTGGTTCCTTCTGACAGGTCATGACCCCCAATTGATGCGCAGCCCATGTCGCTCATATACGGCCCATGTCTGGATGTCGGTTCGAGCATGGCACATGCTAGAATTGCAACAGTGTTGTAAATGGCATGAACCCTTGCTTGGGCAAATTATGTGTATAATATATATAGTATTGTATACAATATACAATATATTAACGATGTCTGATTCATTCCACACTTCGCTCCACCACAAAACAACATTTCTATGGAAGTATGTGACAGCGACAAACATCCCGTCGTCCTGCAACATGCAAATTGATCTGTGTGCATCGTGATTCTGTTTGGTGTTTGCCTTTTTCCCCATCTTCTAATTGATGCTGTTTAAAGTGCCTAAAATAGCGTTTTGAAATAAGAATGCATTTTGAGTGCAGTTCCCAGCATTGTTTTTCAAGCCTTGGACGTGAATGGTGTTTTCTTGTTAGATTCCGCTAAATCATTGTTCTAGATCCTGATTTAAAGGAACGAGTAACGAACCAACGCTAAGCTCGTTCGCATGTTTTGTGGAAGTGGGGGGCACCCCCAAGGGGGGATTCACATGGATTCATCATCCAAAAAACCCACGGCAAGACTCTGAAACGCCACATGCGCGTGAGGGATCTGCACATGCGTCCAGCCATCTTGGTTGGATCCTTCTGTGGAGATCCAACTGAGACGTCCTGACCACAGATGTCATCACCGGCACAAGATTCTTTGCTCTTGAAGAGAAACGCAGAACCAGAAAAATCTCCACTGTTGTGAGAGAAATACATCCCAAAAATAGAAATAGAATGAAATACATCCCGAAAATTTGTGAAATAGAATGAAATACATCCCGAAATTGAAGCTTGGAAGACTAAAAAAACATCAAAATGGCTATATGTAGATCCAGGAAAATGACCCTCCAAAGCCAATATGTAGGGAACCTTCACTACAAAGGTGACACAACGGGCTAACGTTCTGGCTGTTTGATGTTCTAAGGAGACATACTAATCATACTATATATCTTTTTGCAGGGACCCACCTTGTAGCATTTCTTGCAGGAGATTGTAGCAATGCATTGTGTATAATAAGATGGAAAACGACGGCAAAAATGACACCTGCCCAACCAAACAATGGGCAGGGTTTTGCCTGCAGGAATCAAAAAAACAGAGAGGGGCCACATCTCATTGACCCTCATGCGAATGCTGTAAACCAGGAATCGTAGCTAGTGAACGCAACCTGGGTAATGGCCACAATCCACGAAGTTAGAGACTTCCCCAACCACGGAGTTTCCCATGCCGACCATTGGTGGGAGGTCAGTGGGGTCTGGAGATGTCTGGCGAAGATTGGAACAGTTGATGAAAAGAACACAGCACAAGTCACTTTGACCTACACAGCAGGAAAAAGTCATGCGAGAATAATGGTTAACACTCGGTCAGACATCTATCAGCATGTTCCATGTTCCATTTAAAATAATGTCAAGTTAGGATTAATAAACCCCGTCGGTTTAATCAACCTCCTCTGCCCAGAAAAAAATGAAAATTGAAAACAGGTGGTCCCCCCGGATTAATAAACTGTTTGGCTAGAACATGATTAATCAACCACCAGTGCTGAAATACCATTTTGTTTTATTTTCCAACTCTCTTTATTTTCAAATGGTTTCCTTATTCTGTACTTAGGTTGAAACCTCATGAACACCAGAATCCATCCCTGCTGACTATAACCCAAATGATCGATTTCTAATTAAATTCTTTATAAAAATTATCAGTTTCGATGGCTCCCAAAGGGTACCCCCCATGAGCCCATGTGCCCCATTAATAATAATCAGAAGGTTCCCCTTATTAATCAACCCCTCCAAGGGGGCGTTTCTCTAGAAGGAAAACTAGGAAAGACCTTACAAGGTCCATCTGACCTTATGGGGGGGGTTCATTAATCGATGTTGACATTACCTGGATTCTTGACATGAAGATTTACCCAAACATGGCAATTGAAAAATCCCCTGTCAATGAAGGCTTTAGTAGGAAAATCGCATATCAATGGTGGATTTTCCAGCAAGCCATGTTTGACTGCCGGAGTGTACCTACAATTTTGAGCCCTTTGAAAGGGGAAACACTCATTCTCTAGACCGTGGGGTAGTGGGATGGAATGAAAAACATCCAGGTCGTGGGACAACCCTCTGCAGATTGTTGGTCATGTCCCTTCCGAAATCCCTTGGGAAATCCCAGCATTTTCCCTTTTCAAACGGCCATAAACGAGGGGTCAATGCCCTATTTTTAGACACCCCCAGAGATTATATAGCTGGCGAAAAATATCTATATATAACATATCCCCACAACACATCACCATTATAATTTGATCTCCATTTTCTATGGTGAGCTTAATCCCCCTGAACCAAACTGTGTGGTCAGCCGAGTCTTGTCTTCACTCCTCCCGTGACGTGTTCGGCCAAAAACTTCCGCTGGCCATTCTTGAAGTTAGACCCTGGGCCTGGCGATATGGGCGAAACTTAGCATCATTGTGGGTTTAGATTCACCTCCCGAAAAATAGACAAATTTAGAAAACGTATGAAAACGTTGTGTTTTACTGTTTTGGAAACCAACCAAAAAAATGAAATCGTCCAACCTCCAAAGGATATGGATTCAGCAGAGGCAGGAATGTGTTTCACTAACAATCATGGATATTACCATCTGGTTATTTAACATAGCCATGGAAAATCACCATTTTTAATAGGTAAACCATCTATAAATGGGCCATTTTCCATGGCTATGTTAAATAACCAGAGGGTACATGGTATTACATCTGGGCAAATGACGGTAATTCTCAAAACAGAAGTTCGCTCATAGTTCGAGGATTATTCTGTGATATGATCAGATTACCCATCTCCATGCTGCAATATTTACCACACCTGTCCATTTGCCACACAAAATCTCCCAGTTTTTCGGTCAATATACCAGCACCATGGTTCCCATGGTTCGCATATATATGGCTTGTATATCTGGTAAAAGATACGCGCCATTTCTGGAAAATATCCAAGTTCTCCATGGCTATGTTCAATAACCATATAGTTATATAATGGATTTTCCATGGCTATGTTATATATTTGGGTCCCGATTCCCCAAGCCGCATTTGGTCGGATTTTTTGTGCACCTTCCAGGTAGACCTGGCGAAGGCCACCCAGGGGCACCAGGGGATCACCATCGTACTCCGCCTTTCCCGAAGCGAAAGGACCCAGGCCTCGGGCCAAAGGCTGTACCAATAAAAGTCCTTTGAAAAGGGAAACTGGTTGGTTCAACCTATCTGGTTGGTGATTTCAACCTATATACTGTTAATAACGGTTAATATATGGAAATATATATATATGGTTAATGATGGTTAATAACTATCTGGTTGGTGGTATAATTACCTACCCCTCTGAAAAATGATGGACTGAAAGTCAGTTGGGATGGTTGGTTATTCCATTCCCAATATATGGAAAAAATGTTCCAAACCACCAATCAGCTATGATTGGAGGTGAAAATGTTCAGTCTATGCTCTCATCCATCGGAGCACATGTTTTTATCCCCAAGAGTGGCACGGATTTACCGATAGTCGATTGGAGCAGCATGTTTTTGACCTGGAACATGATGCGTTTCAAATGTTTCAACTCTCAAAAAATGAGGAAATTAGGAATTTTATACCCAGAACGTAGTGATTCTACAATTGACCCAGCAAATGGCGAGTTGAATTCATAAGAGTGGAGAGATGAAGAATTTGTACGCAGAAATGCGTGTTTCTTTGGAAACCCGCAAACATGGAAATTACACCAACGCAAATTTATGGATTTCACTTGGGGAACTAGCCAGTAGCCACGTTCAGGGAAGTTCTCTTCACTTCAACAAATTTTGGTGATCAACAAGAAAATCAGGTGTAGCAGTGTAGCGGTTGGTGGCAATACAGGAAACATCAGAAAACCTAAAAAATTCTCATGGTAAAGCCATATCCTGTGCCATCCGGTTCCACCTGTTGTATATGGAATATCCCCATATACCCGGCCTGCTAAACTAACAGTTGCTATTGAAAATGGCCATAGAAATAGTGGCTTTGCCCATTAATAGCATGGTGATTTTCCATAGTTTTTTGTTAACGTTTACCAGGCCGGGTATATCCCCAGTGATGGATAGGTTATCTAAGAGCTAATCCCTGACGTGGGATGTACATCCAAGCAATCCAATGCTTTGCATTTGTTCCATCCCAAACTATACTGGTTGGTCAGTCGATGTTCCTAGTATGACTTATATAGATAATGTTACCCTCTGGTAAATTAACATAGCTATGCAAAATCACTATTTTTAATGGGTAAATCCACTATTTCTATGGCCATGTTCAATAGCTATGTTAGTCATTACCAGAGGGTATAGTGCCATAATAAGCCACTTCCCCTGAGTTCACCCAAAAAGGAAGTTCTACAGCCAGCACTGCGAAAAGCCGTCCAATCACCGTCCAAGTTGCACCACCACCTCTTCGCAAAGCGGCCGGACGTCACCGGCAGGGAGCCCAGCAGCGTCAGCGTTGTCAGCACGGCATGGCACGGCATGGCACGGCATGGCACGGCATGGCACGGCATGGCACGGCATGGCACGGCATGGCAGCTGAGCAGATTTGACGGGGTATTTCCTGGGGATATCATGGTATGGTAATGTTATATACTATATGATATCCTGGGGTAATATACATTACCATATAGACATGATATTTGGGGTAATGTAAGAAGCTATATGGTTACAGCCCACACTCAAGTCGGGCATACAAAATACTTCTTGACGTAGGGAAACGGGGTCCTAAATGGTTAACCATTCAATGGCTTAAAACCAATCCCAAACACAAAAACGACTCAGTACCCAACAATCCCAATTTTTTGTTTGAAGACATCCCGACATAGACCATCCTGGTTACTCTTGGAGGGTCTTGATGGGCTCGTGGTTCCTTGAACCTTTCAGGTGCATTCCATGCACTTCACCAAGCGACATGAAATTGCCAAGCTTGACAGGAAATAAAGACAAGACAATTTGACCATCAACAGAAATGATCAACATTGAGATCATCAATACTTCCAGATAGCCATCTGGGTGGTGGTTTCTATTTGCTTCCTGAAATACAAAGCATCGCCAAGGTATGTCGATCGACAGGTCACCCCATAGTCATGACGCAAACAATGTGAAAACTCGGGAAAACTTGGGTTTTGTTTATATACATCACTGGTTGGTGGTATACCTACCCCTCTGAAAAATATGAAAGTCAGTTGGGATGATTATTCCCAATATATGGAAAAATAAAAAATGTTCCAAACCACCAACCGGATAAACATGTTCGACGTCAGTTCCTGTATAGTTTTTGTTGAAGAAAAGGGGACCCCTAAAGAAGAACTACTAAAATCAACTAGTTTATGAGCCTCACGTGTCCAATCTTCTAGTAACCATGAATTGGGGTATACCGTACGGTATACCGTATACCCTCTAAAATTGACAAGACCAGATATGTAGTCCTGTCTCATATGTTTCCCCTTTCAATCGGCCAGCCTATCAACAATTGATATTGATTCCTGGTGATAGTCTCAGCATTTTCAATGGGTAAATTCCACTATAAATCACCATTTTCAATAGCAAACTGTTAGTCATTACCAGGCCGGGTAAATGCTGGTGCCATTCAATTCCCATCACCTTCTTCTCGGTCCCAAAAAATGGGGCACCCTAAGACTTGGATCAGAATCCTTGCCCCCAACGATAGTTCCTGGGACGGTCAAAGATTGAGTACCCCGGAAATGGAAAGTTTGGTCCAGAACAGAATCCCATTTGGGATTGCTGATTTCTGCCATAAAATCCCACAAAACAGAAAAACCAAACAACAACAAAAAACATCTCAAACTGGAAAAGATCTCAAGATATCTCAAGCATATGCAGCATATCTACCCTCTGGTAAACTAACATAGCTATGGAAAATCACCATTTTTAATGGGAAAATCCACTATAAATGGCCATTTTCAATAGCTACGTTAAATTACCAGAGGGTATGTCTTCCTTTATGTACATCAAAATGGTTCCCACTCAAATCTCAACCTTTCTGGATTTGTTTCGCTCGAGTTCCTGGGCAGTTCCAAGATGTTCCATCATGAATCTTACTGCTTGGTTAAGAAGAAACTTTCCACTGGTTGGAATATGATAATCCCATATACTCCCCAATATACAGATGATAATTATCAAATAATATATTCAACCCCCCGAACTAATCAGACTCATCAACAGTGCTTTTCAGGCTGGGATTCACATCAACATATCATGTTTCTTTCAAATTTGGGACGCTTTTCACAATGCCCAACCTCAGTTTTTCGGAGAATCCAAGAGACCCCCACACAGAAGGAACATCCAGAGCAACATCAGTTAGAACATCCTATATGTAGGTTGATGGATGTTCTAAGTGTGAGGCTCCTAGCGCTTGCAGCCCTGAGAATCCCTAGCATTGGATCTATTCATGTGAAGTCCCAATTTTTTTGGATATGAATATTGTACTATAGTGGCTAAAAATATGCCCATTTCAGGATGATGGTCGAAACCATTGTTAACTGGGCAAACAAATCATGGGATTACTCCCCAAATAAACATCACAGCATAGGGGGATGGGATTACCCTCTGGTAAACTAACATAGCTATGGAAAATGACCATGTCCGCCGACCCTGCCTTAGCCAAGGCAGGGGCGGCGCCTGGGACCACCGCAGGTGTGGAACTTTTTTTCGTTCCCAATGCTTTGCACTTTCCACGAGCCACCCAGGCCATAGCACCCTCTGTTCACCGCCCAGGAGCCACTCAGGCCACAGCAATTTCTGTGCACTTCCCACGAGCCACTCATGCCACAGCAATCTCTGTTTCTACGGCGTTCCAAAACGCAACAGGCCGCGGCAGACCCTGTGCAGTTCCAACAAGTCCCTGAGGCCGTGGCATTAAAGAGGTTCAAGGCTGCCGTTTGCCAGCCTTCAAAACTCCCCAAGCCCTTCCCTGCAGCTCCCAGGCGCCACTCAGGCCGCGGCAGACCTTTCCTGCAGCTCCAACAAGTCCCTGAGGCCGTGGCAGTGTCCTTTTAAGGAGGTTCAAGGGTGCCGTTTGCCAGCCTTCAAAACTCCCCAAACCCTCCCCTGCAGCTCCCAGGCGCCACTCAGGCCGCGGCAGACCTTTCCTGCAGCTCCAACAAGTCCCTGAGGCCCTGGCAGTGTCCTTTTAAGGACGTTCAAGGCTGCCGTTTGCCAGCCCGCAAAACTCGCCAAACCCTCCCCTGCAGCTCCCAGGCGCCACTCAGGCCGCGGCAGACCTTTCCTGCAGCTCCAACAAGTCCCTTGAGGCCCTGGCAGTGTCCTTTTAAGGACGTTCAAGGCTGCCGTTTGCCAGCCCGCAAAACTCGCCAACCCCTCCCCTGCAGCTCCCAGGCGCCACTCAGGCCGCGGCAGACCTTTCCTGCAGCTCCAACAAGTCCCTGAGGCCCTGGCAGTGTCCTTTTAAGGACGTTCAAGGCTGCCGTTTGCCAGCCCGCAAAACTCCCCAAACCCTCCCCTGCAGCTCCCAGGCGCCACTCAGGCCGCGGCAGACCTTTCCTGCAGCTCCAACAAGTCCCTGAGGCCCTGGCAGTGTCCGTTTAAGGACGTTCAAGGCTGCCGTTTGCCAGCCCGCAAAACTCGCCAAACCCTCCCCTGCAGCTCCCAGGCGCCACTCAGGCCGCGGCAGACCTTTCCTGCAGCTCTAACAAGTCCCTGAGGCCGTGGCAGCGTCTTTTTATGGACGTCCAAGGCTGCCGTTTGCCAGCCCTCAAAACTCCCCAAACCCTCCCCTGCAGCTCCCAGGCGCCACTCAGGCCGCGGCAGACCTTTCCTGCAGCTCTAACAAGTCCCTGAGGCCGTGGCAGTGTCCTTTTAAGGATGTTCAAGGCTGCCGTTTGCCAGCCCGCAAAACTCCCCAAACCCTCCCCTGCAGCTCCCAGGCGCCACTCAGGCCGCGGCAGACCTTTCCTGCAGCTCCAACAAGTCCCTGAGGCCCTGGCAGTGTCCTTTTATGGACGTTCAAGGCTGCCGTTTGCCAGCCCGCAAAACTCCCCAAACCCTCCCCTGCAGCTCCCAGGCGCCACTCAGGCCGCGGCAGACCTTTCCTGCAGCTCCAACAAGTCCCTGAGGCCCTGGCAGTGTCCTTTTATGGAGGTTCAAGGCTGCCGTTTGCCAGCCCGCAAAACTCGCCAAACCCTCCCCTGCAGCTCCCAGGCGCCACTCAGGCCGCGGCAGACCTTTCCTGCAGCTCTCACAAGTGCCTGAGGCCGTGGCAGTGTCTTTTTATGGACGTTCAAGGCTGCCGTTTGCCAGCCCTCAAAACTCCCCAAACCCTCCCCTGCAGCTCCCAAGCGCCACTCAGGCCGCGGCAGACCTTTCCTGCAGCTCTAACAAGTCCCTGAGGCCGTGGCAGCGTCTTTTTATGGACGTTCAAGGCTGCCGTTTGCCAGCCCTCAAAACTCCCCAAACCCTCCCCTGCAGCTCCGAGGCGCCACTCAGGCCGCGGCAGACCTTTCCTGCACCTCCAACAAGTCCCTGAGGCCGTGGCAGTGTCCTTTTAAGGAGGTTCAACGCTGGTTTGCCAGCCTCCAAAACTCGCCAAAACTCCCCAAACCCTCCCCTGCAGCTCCCAGGCGCCACTCAGGCCGCGGCAGACCTTTCCTGCAGCTCCAACAAGTCCCTGAGGCCGTGGCAGTGTCCTTTTAAGGAGGTTCAACGCTGGTTTGCCAGCTTTCAAAACTCGCCAAAACTCCCCAAACCCTCCCCTGCAGCTCCGAGGCGCCACTCAGGCCGCGGCAGACCTTTCCTGCACCTCCAACAAGTCCCTGAGGCCGTGGCAGTGTCCTTTTAAGGAGGTTCAACGCTGGTTTGCCAGCCTCCAAAGCCCTCAAAACTCCCCAAACCCTCCCCTGCAGCTCCCAGGCGCCACTCAGGCCGCGGCAGACCTTTCCTGCAGCTCCAACAAGTCCCTGAGGCCGTGGCAGTGTCCTTTTAAGGAGGTTCAACGCTGGTTTGCCAGCTTTCAAAACTCGCCAAAACTCCCCAAACCCTCCCCTGCAGCTCCCAGGCGCCACTCAGGCCGCGGCAGACCTTTCCTGCAGCTCCAACAAGTCTCTGAGGCCGTGGCAGTGTCTTTTTATGGAGGTTCAAGGCTGCCTCTTGCCAGCATTCGAAACTCCCCAAGCTCCCAGGCGCCACTCAGGCCGCGGCAGACCTTTCCTGCAGCTCCAACAAGTCCCTGAGGCCGTGGCAGTGTCCTTTTATGGAGGTTCAAGGCTGCCTCTTGCCAGCCTTCGAAATTCGCCTAACTTCCCAAAAACCCTCCCCTGCAGCTCCCAGGCGCCACTCAGGCCGCGGCAGACCTTTCCTGCAGCTCTAACAAGTCCCTGAGGCCGTGGCAGCGTCTTTTTATGGACGTTCAAGGCTGCCGTTTGCCAGCCCTCAAAACTCCCCAAACCCTCCCCTGCAGCTCCCAGGCGCCACTCAGGCCGCGGCAGACCTTTCCTGCAGCTCCAACAAGTCCCTGAGGCCGTGGCAGTGTCCTTTTAAGGAGGTTCAAGGCTGCCGTTTGCCAGCCTTCAAAACTCCCCAAACCCTCCCTGCAGCTCCCAGGCGCCACTCAGGCCGCGGCAGACCTTTCCTGCAGCTCTCACAAGTGCCTGAGGCCGTGGCAGTGTCTTTTTATGGACGTTCAAGGCTGCCGTTTGCCAGCCTTCAAAACTCGCCAAAACTCCCCAAACCCTCCCCTGCAGCTCCCAGGCGCCACTCAGGCCGCGGCAGACCTTTCCTGCAGCTCCAACAAGTCCCTGAGGCCGTGTCTTTTTGTGGACGTTCAAGGCTGCCGTTTGCCAGCCTCCAAAACTCCCCAAACCTTCCCCTGCAGCTCCCAGGCGCCACTCAGGCCGCGGCAGACCTTTCCTGCAGCTCCAACAAGTCCCTAAAGCCGTGGCAGTGTCCTTTTAAGGAGGTTCAAGGCTCCCGTTCGCCAGCCTTCAAAACTCGCCAAAACTCCCCAAACCCTCCCCTGCAGCTCCCAGGCGCCAATCAGGCCGCGGCAGACCTTTCCTGCAGCTCCAACAAGTCCCTGAGGCCGTGGCAGTGTCCTTTTATGGAGGTTCAAGGCTGCCGTTTGCCAGCCTTCAAAACTCGCCAAAACTCCCCAAACCCTCCCCTGCAGCTCCCAGGCGCCACTCAGGCCGCGGCAGACCTTTCCTGCAGCTCTAACAAGTCCCTGAGGCCGTGGCAGCGTCTTTTTATGGACGTTCAAGGCTGCCGTTTGCCAGCCCTCAAAACTCCCCAAACCCTCCCCTGCAGCTCCCAGGCGCCACTCAGGCCGCGGCAGACCTTTCCTGCAGCTCCAACAAGTCCCTGAGGCCGTGGCAGTGTCCTTTTAAGGAGGTTCAAGGCTGGTTTGCCAGCCTTCAAAACTCGCCAAAACTCCCCAAACCCTCCCCTGCAGCTCCCAGGCGCCACTCAGGCCGCGGCAGACCTTTCCTGCAGCTCCAACAAGTTCCTGAGGCCGTGGCAGTGTCCTTTTACGGAGGTCCCAGGCTGCCGTTTGCCAGCCTTCAAAACTCGCCAGATCCACAAACCCTCCCCTGCAGCTCCCAGGTGCCACTTAGGCCGCGGCAGACCTTTCCTGCAGCTCCAACAAGTCCCTGAGGCCGTGGCAGTGTCCTTTTAAGGAGGCTCTTATTTCTTTTTTGTTTTCGTTGTCTTTTTCTCGGGAACGTGCCACTGCTTGTTGTGACATGGTTTTCCCGATGGCATGTCATGCTTGACAGCAATGCGGCCACATGACAGCGATGACCAAACAACAGTGGAGCAGACCGGGCAACTGTGCGCATGACGCCGTGTCTGCTTGCTGACTTCACCGTCCTTGACGTAAAATTGATTGTTGCACACAGATCGATGGTCGATTCGCCCTGTCTTCACGTTGCTGTTCACAAGTCCATTGCAAAATGGGCACTGGTAAACAAAACTTTTCCTTGCGACAACGCCGTCCCGTACCGAAAATTTGTACCCACAGACACCCCGATGGTTGATTTTCCCTGTCTTCACATTGCTGTTCACAAGGCCCTTGCAAAATGGACATGTGTAAACAACAGATTTCTCTGCCACAACACCGTCTTTCACTCGGAATCGCTTCCCGCAGGTTCGCCGATGATCTACTTCCCCTGTGCATATTCTGCTGATCACTGACTGCGCGCAAGCAGGACAGACATATTTGAAACTCTGTCCCCTCTGCGTTGCTTGTCGTTTCTTTGCCGGCAAAGTCTCCTCCTTGCTGGGCTTGCTGCCTTCCTGCCTTTTACCTGCTTGCAAGGCTCTCTGCTTTTCTTCGGCGTTTCCTGTCTCGTCTTTGCGTTGTTTTTCTTTTGGTTCTCCTTCTTGTGTTCTGGCCTCCTCCACTTCTCTTCTCCGTTTTTGTTCTGTGCTGGCATCCTCGGCATTCGCACTGGTCATTTCTGCCCTTTCGTCTTCTCTCCGTTGTTTTGCCTCCGGCTTTGTCTCGTGCGTTCGCGTGCCCTCCTCTTCTCTCTTCCGTTTTCTTTCCGCGATGGCAGCCCAGACATCGGCGATGGCGCGTGCCTTTGTTTCTTCCGCTGCCCTCCGCGCGACTTTCGCCTGCGTTGCCGCTACCCGCTGTACTGCTTTGCTGATGCTTCCCCGGGGAATGGGGCACTGCCAGCAGTTGCTACAGACTTGGTCACCATTACAAGAACGATGTTGCGCCAGCAAAATTTGTAGCGTCGTAGTGGTCCGCATCGTAGCCGCAGCACCATTGCACGCAGCCATGGTGCATCGGCTGGTTGTCACCATGTCACCATTCAAGCCATTCAAATTTGTAGCGTCGTACTCATTGCATACACATTGCACATTGTGTGGCAAATTGAATTGCGGCATGTTGGGGCATATCAAAACATATATGTCCATGTCTGTCCCACCATGTACCACCATCGACCTCAGCACGGCCCGCCGGAAGCGACGCGCCACTGACCCACTGAACCGCTGATGCCGTCGGATGCCGTCGGAGTATCTATCTCTCCCTCTCTATCTTTCTCTCCCCCTCTATCTATCTCTCCCTCTCTATCTATCTATCTATCCATCTATCTATCTATCTATCTATCCATCCAGCTATCTATCCATCTATCTCTCCATCTACTTATCTGTCTATCCAACTGTCTATCTATCTATCCGTCTATCTCTCTCTCTCTCTATCTCTCTACCTATCTATCCATCCATCCATCCATCCATCCATCCATCTATCATCATCTATCTATCTCTCTCCCTCTCTCTGCAGGACCCCCCAAATAGGGGGGGTCGGCGGCACCCGGGCGCTAGCCCATTCTATTATTGAAATGGAGGTACCCCTAAATCATCCATTTTGGATGGTCGGATTTATGCCATGAAATCAACCATAAATTGGGGATCCCCATGACTATGGAAACCCCCATGTATGCAGAATCAAAGATGTTGACAGCATCATACCTGGCCAAAGTCGCTGCTGCAGGCGAATGCCCTCAGGCGCCATCTGTGGAATCTCCGTCGCCAGACCCAGACCTGTTTTTTCGGACGACGTTTACCGCAAAAAGTGGAGAAAATTCGGGATTTCAAATGATTTAACCATGAAACATGGGGAAAACAACCCCAAATATATTCAACTGTATTCAAACCTTGGGATTGACATATTTCCAAATAGAGATTTTGCCAGCAAATATTGGGATTCTATCAACAAATCTGGTGACTTTACCAACGCATATCATATAACTATTGCAGTATTCCATTATTCCACCAACACTCTGTTTATGTTATCAACAAACACATGGCCTTTACCAGCAAACATACAATCTAACCATCCAACATGGGGCTTCTGCATGAACAACCTTGTTTTTCAAATGGCCTCTGTTGGTCACTGAAATGATTGGCATCAACAAACATGGGGAGAAGCCACGTGCAAGGAAACCGTGAATCAAAAACTATTGTTGAGCAGTCGCGTGAAAAAAGGCTTTGTCTGACAGTAGATTACACCAAAATCTCGTGGCTATGATCATGTCCTCGTTTTTAAATGACAATTTTAAGTGGTATCCCCCCCTAATTTGGGACCAACCCAACTGATATCCAACTGATATAAAGAGTGTTTATGTGTCTCATGATATCCCCATCTGTTGTCAGTTTGATCCTCATTTTGTTGCTAACCATGGCTTCTTCATCCCGAATCACAACATCGCACAACTAAAAACATCCTATCCCCATATCGCCAGGAGATGTTAACATCCCAGCCACTTCCAGTACTGCTGAAAAGCCATGTTGTATAAGATCCCCATCCTTTGGGTCCCCAAGATCCAGGCGGAGCGGCGCCTGCTAAGGCTTGCATCTGCTGGTCTCGGTCCAAGAAGCCGGAATCCAAGGGATCCAACCTGCAACAGAACATTTACCCGGCCTGGTAAACATACCAAAAACGGATGGGACAATCACCATTTTCAATGGGTAAATCATGGTAAATCAACTATTTTCAATAGTTTTTTGTATGTTTACCAGAGGGTACTGGCCATCTTGAAAACCTGCAGGGAACCATGGGAGGTATAAAATGATGGACTTCGTCAGTTGGGATGACATGACATTCCCAACTGAATGGAAAGTCATAAAATTCCATGGTTCCAAATATTGGTTGACGATCACATGAAGCCCAGAAACGCAAAGAATACATTGGCCACTTCTTGTCGATCACGGTCCCGGCACTTGCCTCACAGCATTCAACAACACTTTGGAAAAAGAGACTGAGATAATGAACCAGCAAGCAAGATTCGTTTAAACCACCCAAAGTCTTTTTCAGCCGATAAAAATTGGGGGTTCTTGTTATAGACTCATGTTTTCACTTCAACCATTGAACAACAAACAAGGCCGCGAGAAGTGCGAGAGTTCAAAGCACGAACACTGCATATACATAACTCTATATAATGTAGTATACCGATTAGTGTCCTGGGACTCTATTGTAAGACAATTTTCAAAAATAATTGAGTATTTTGTGAATGGGGGGGTGGGCCTCTATTGTGAGAAGTTTTTTCTCAGATCCATTTTTTTCAGGAGGAGCTTTATCCACCTGTATACACCTTTCTTTGGGTAAGGCTGGTCCATTTACTTTAGATAGCCAAATCCATGCTACAGTTTTGAAAATGCAAGGTTTTCCAAATAATTAGATGCCTTATTAAACCCTTATTAAAAAACAGCACCCAAACATTTTTTCAAGGGGTACCCCATGAGTGACCCAGATCGCAAAATTGTTGAGGGGGAGGCCCACACTAATCAGTATCCAACATTATATATATAACTATATATATAACTATATATATATAACTATATATATATATAATTATATATAACTATATATATGTATATATATAACTATATAAATATAACTATATATATATATAACTATATATATAACTATATATACATAACATAGATATATATCTACATATAATATATACATATATATACATATCCAGTTTTTTTGTTTATGTTTTTTTGAAGTAAAATTTTCCCATCAGAACATGGTCCTCCAAATCTCGCTAGCACTTAAAGTTTTTCCCAAGCTACGAATCAACTTCACGAAGAGCGTAAAATCCAACATGCAGTCGCCATCGATATCCAGTTGCGTCACTAAGTGCTGCACCATCTCCTCGGTGAGGATGTTGAATCAAAGCAGTGACCAATACACTGCTTTAAATGGCGGACTCTTGCATCGAATGTGGTGTTAATATCTATAGATGGCAATAACATGTAATAAATATATGAATAAAATATGTATATTACACACATGGTATATTTATATATATATATATTACCACATATTTTTTTCCAATGGCCATGGGCAAATAATGTTTTTTGAATCCATTTCATCTTCCCAATCCCGTCCCAACGTTTCAGTATGTTTCAGTGCTTGCCAAGCTAAGCGTCAAAGCTATACATATGTCCAAGCCATCGCAAAGCCTTCCTGAGACGTTGTTCAGATCGTAGACAGCCCGGCGACGTGTCTCAACTCCACTGAATATGATAATATGTCCATGGCATGTTGAGAATTTTGAAAGCACACCGAGCAGTTTTGGATACGAAGCTGAAATGGGTAAACAGTTTCTGGTGTAAACGCCACGTTTTTGGGTTCCATGAGTTTTTGTTCCCGTGCCGCCGGAGAAACTGTATGGCTGGCGTGGAAATTTCAGCTTCTGACGACCTTTGAGACGCCAGAGGATTAAAAAAGATGGGGGATTATGGGCTTTTACACCCCTTAAACCCAACATGGAACCCCAAACGGCCCTAAACATTTTTGTTGGGTTCCATGTTGGATTTTTAGGTGTAATTGTGCAATCAGGTGTGTGCACCTCTAATCATGAGCTGGATATCGTTGATGTTCAACAATGAATGATTTATACACAAAATTGAATATGTATCTGCTTCTTGATCAAGCACATATGTTTCAATGTCAATATACATACTGTGTACAAACATGTACAAAGCATATCCTGAACAAAAGTTGCGGCTCGCCAAAATTGCTTTTGAGCATCATATTCCAGACTTGATTGGGTTCGACAAATAACTTGGTTGAACACTACATTTCTACCATGCCAAAAATGAATGTGGTTTTTGTCAAAGGATATGGTGTCTGAAAATGTGTTTTTTCCCGTATACCGATGTATACCACCAATTTACAGCAATATTAATTTGGAACATGATCATAAACCATTGGACTTTTGGGTACCATATGGATCCATATGGTACCATATTTTCAAACAGACCCACAAACCTTACAAAAGAAGTACACATACCATCTGGTTATTTAACATAGCCATGGAAAATCACCATTTTTAAGTTCGGTAAACCATCTATAAATGGGCCATTTTCCATGGCTATGTTAAATAACCAGAGGGTAACTAAACATAAACACATCAAGAATCAGCCCTTCACCCACAGCTGTGATATCGCTCTGAGTTCCCTACTTGTGGAGAGCCACCCAGTCATTAATTGGCTTTAAGCCAAGTTACAAGTAGAGTAAGTAGGATTAGTTACTAGTCCAGTTGTATATAACTGTGGTTATAACCCACTTACAGTACTAATTGGGATGAACCACCAAGTAGAGAACAATAGAGGACATGCTTTGGAATACTATATATTTGCACCCATCGACTACTGACAAGCTGTTCACTGACAAATAACTCTCTGTCAAATATCAACCAAGTGGTGGGAAAAAAAAGGACGACAATATTTTCCTTGAATCGTTTGGGGGAAAATCTTTACAATCAAACATTGGGTATCCGTAAAATCTTCCCTTCATCCTTTACCTCCCATGCTCATCAACCACCAACGAATTCAGGGGTCTGCCAACCCTCATCACCCTATTCTTCATTATCGGCCACCAAGAATAGCGTAGGGTGGATTAAAATGGATCTGGAAAACCTATGGTTTCCTATTCGGAAAATGATCTACACTCATGGTGGGTTTTCCTACAGGAGAGTGCCCTCTGATAATCAAACATGGCTTGCTGAAAAATACACCATTTACATATGATCTTCCCGTTAAAACCCCATTAAAACTAGGATATTTCATTGTAACGTTTGATTACCAGAGGCTAGTAGTTGACATTTCACCAGCATATTTCGATCATATCACCCTTATCATATATATATATACACACAAAACCCTGGATGATATCGGTTCGATATAATGTATTCATATGTATTCCACTAAAACTGGTTGGATATTCCCTTATGGATATTACTTACCATCTGGTTATTTAACATAGCCATGGAAAGATCCAGCCATTTTTAAGTTCGGTAAACCATCTATTTCGATTAGGGCCATAAATCTCATGGCGAACTGTTCGTCATAACCAGAGGGTAGATGGATATCTGTTTCACCATGGGTATGGGTCAATACCTATTAATACCATTTTTAGTGGGATGAACATCCATAAATGCCAGCTATTTTGATGTGAACTACAGGGGTACAAGGTTTTGACACACTGCCCCATGAACTTGACCCTGGGACCAAATCATTCCGGGAAAATCGGAAAATCCGTGGTGAAACCCACCCCATTTTTTGCATCCTACAAGTGCAATAAGTAACCATGTTTTTGTATGGTATAACCATGTATCACCACTATATAAAAGGGCAACCCATGAGAAGTGAAACTCCTCCCATTACTAAGTGGAACTCAATTATTGCAGTCCGGCCCTATCTGTAGCTCCCTGGATGCTCAGACCATGTCCTCATCCGGGTATTATTCTGACTCCAGCCATGGAAGTTCGTATGAGGGCTCCTATGAATATGGTGGTAGCAGTTCGTCTTCGGGGTCTGGTTATAGCAGTTCATCTTCTGAAGAAGGTCTAGAACATTTCTACATCGCCAAGGGGCAGTTGTATCTCAGAAGCATTTAGTGTTTTACTGTAAACCTGGCACCCCTCACCACCTCCCACATTTTTCCTCACGTAATAATCTACCACTACCATGTTTTTGTATGGTATAACCATGTGTCACCATGTATCACCACTATATAAGTGCAATAATTAACCACTACCATGTGTTTGTATGGTATAACCATGTGTCACCATGTATCACCACTATATAAGTGCAATAATTAACCACTACCATGTTTTTGTTTGGTATAACCATGTATAACCACTACAAGCACTACTCAAATCCCGATTTAGGATATGTTCATGGTTTTTTTCCACTAGAATCACTACGAAAATCCCCAGGAATCTCTTCCGAAACTGCCATGCCGAGGAGATCCGAGCTGCTGCATGTTGAAGGCTTTCCTCATCTCTTCCATCTCCTCATCGCTGAAGCCATCGCGCGTGCGGATGCTGCAGGTCCTCAGATCAGACATGGAGAGGTAACAAAAACAACGAGAAAATGGGAGTTGAGCAACATATCTATGGAAAACATATGGAAAACCATATGGAAAAACATATGGAAAAGTCGGATGTGGGAATATCATGGGGATATAACTAAAAAAAGAGTAGAAACAAGGGGGATTACATGGGATTAGCGGAGGCTAGTCCTGATACAAAGTGGTTCTATTGTGGAATTGATGCCTGTAAAGTTGTGATAAGATGTGATATGATCAGATACCAAATGCCCCAATAAAAGTGTGCTCGATTCATCTTTCAGGGAAACTCATTCCATCCACTGATGATTCATCATTTTCCACAGCAAATTATGTATATATATATATATGTAGAATCGTTGGATGCGACGTACATGCCGAATTGTCAAACACAGCCGTCTCCCTCACTTCTGGCTATCATATAACTAACATACCAAGCATTGAGTAGCTTCAGTGATATCATATTGAGCCTAGGTGGTCGTGGTGGGAATTCTTCTGACTACCTATAGGTGTTTTGTGCTGTCTATGGGTGTATAGATGTGTTCAGCCATAGCATATCCGCGGGATCTGGTACAGCTGTAATAGATTCTACGGGAGCCAAAGCAGTTTTAAGACCATTCATGGGATGACTTCTTTTACCCTCTGATAAACTAACATAGCTATTGAACATGGCAATTTATAGCAGTTGATTTTCCCATTGAAAATGGTGATGTTCCATACTGTAGTTCTGTTAGTTTACCAGAGGCTATCTCCCCTTACCAACCATCGTTTAAGGTGAGTTATTGTGAAGTCACTCGCAGCATTATCCAAGATGGTTCAGCAGCAAAAACTCGCCATTCTCAGCTTGGGGGCTTGATTGAATGGACCCAGTGAAGTGGCCCACAACCAGCATCGCAGTCTTGGTTTTACCGCGGCAATCAGATGTATTCATGCAATATAGACACATCATTATCATGTTGAAATAACAAAGGAGAATATATTTACTATACTGATTATACTTTAAAAAAAAAAAATATTATATTGTATCATATTAAGTCATATTGTACTATAGTACTATATTATATTACATGACGTTATATTGTACAATATCATATTATATTATATTACACGACTGTATATTATCTTATATTATTTTATCTATTCCTACTGTATCTTATAATAAGTTGTATTTCATAGTATATTCATTTATATTCCAATATATTATCATAACATATATTTTATATTGTGTCTATGTATGTCAACTACAGCTTGTAATGAACATATAACATACATATATATTCTATTAATTTCTAGAAACTATATAGCGTTATATCATGTTATATCTATGTTTATATATACTTGTTGGTGGTTTTAACCATCTTGAAAAATATGAAAGTCAATGGGAAGGATTATCCCATATATTATGACAAATAAAATTCATGTTTGAAACCACCAACCAGGGAAAACTATAGTTGGGTATGTGTCAGATATTTATTAAAATACAGTAATGGGATTACTAACCCAAGTACTAGTTATATCTATGTTTATATATAATAGATATTATCTAATCATGTTACATATTATTATAATGCTACATATTATTATCAAATATAATCATAGAATCAATGTTTATATAGTGTTATATAATGTTATATAGTGTTATATTATGTTATATTATAGTAATTGGGATTAATTATCCATGTTTATGGTTATCACCATTGTTAATGGCTAAATCCACTATAAAGACCATTGATATTTGTTCAATGACTATGGATCAATACCTATTAATACCATTTTTAGTGGGATGAACATCCATAAATCCCAGCTATTTTGGGGTTCACTAGGTACCAGGGTTTTGACACACTGCCCAATGACTATAATATTCTGCTCACCCGTGGCTCGTCAGTGTTTCTGCGGGCGTCAGCTCGCGCAGCTCGTCCAGGCCAAGACTGAACTCCACGTCTGCGAAGGGCATCCCCAGCAGCTGACTGTTGCGCCTTCCGTTGCGCAAGCGGCGGACGTTGCGACGGACGTTGCGACGGACGTTGCGACGGACGGGGACGGACGTTCGGGCAGGAGATGTCCATTTGGAAGGCGAAAAAATGGGAGTTTTCTCAGTGAAGTCATAAAATGTGGTGGTTTTCGGGTTGTGAACTAGGTGGTTTCGAAAACTGCTTAAACATCTGATGTTGAGGAAATGGTGATTTGACCAAAATGGTGACCCACCACCATTTGGAGGTGAGATAGCCCTTGACATCCAGTTGACTCATACTCCATTCATGGGAAATGAAAATGAATACAATGTATACAAACATATACAAACTATATAGTAGCATGGTATTCCATTTTGGTCATGTCCCAAAATTCCCATTGAAGGTAGTTTCCTCCAAGACTTTCTTTCTGCAAGTATCTGCCCATTTTGATCATCATTATCCTTCACCTGACATTGTGGGGCACCAATCTTTCGCTCATCCCCATTTGTGTGTGGCTCGAAACCTAAGATACCATATTTTGAGTGAATGGACAATGTTTTGTTGCGAGCTACAGGGGGATTCCATGGCGGTTCAAGCTCAGAAGGCTCAGCTCTTTGATCCAAGTTGCACGTATCCCTTGCAGAGGTTGTGAGCCTGGCAAATGGCAGCTACCCGCGACATTCGTTAAGTCTTGGGGAAAGCAATACACCACTACAATAGTTGGTTCATCAACCCTACTATAGACATATATCTACCACAAACCATAGAATTCACCTATAGTTCAATAGATAAATATATGGTTTATTTGGTAGAATTCCATGGTTAACATTGGTTAACTATATATTTATCTACCAAATAAACCAACTTGGCGATCGCTGGATCATTGATTTGGTCCACTGGTCCGTGGATAGCGGATAGCAACATTGAATTCACCAACCATCGAATTTCACCTTGCAGTTTAAACAGAAAGCTTGAGACGATAAAAAAAACTACGATATGATATGATATGATATGATATGATATACTATATATAATGTGATATGATATGATATGACATGATATGATATAATATGATATACATTTAGAACAAGTGGTGAACACACCTATGTTTGGGATGATGCACCTATGTTTGATATCCAACACACCATGATTGCTGCTGAAACCATCTGAAACCGATTTTTTTTTTCTGAACTCCAATCTCTTGTTGACCTATCTTGTTGATGGTAAAGCATCTGAAACCCATTAGTTAAATCAATGTTTCGCCATTTTGATGGCCGAGATCTTCACCTGTAAAGAATCCACCAAAATGTCCACTGTGGCCGTGTAGCCCAAGGTATACAGAAGCTGTTCCTCTGGGCGTCGGGCGTCGGCCGGCCGTCGGCCAAGATTCAGGATTCCCAGGATGCCCCCAGTCGAGCGATAGCGTTCAGGATGGTTTATGATCTATGATAGTGGTTACTAATCATAAGATATGATAGCTAAGTTGCCTGATGAAGTGCCTTATCCCACTATGATCTATCTATCTATCTAGCTAGCTATCTATCTATCTATCTACCTATCTATCTATCTATCTATCTATCTATCTATATAATGGGATACTCATCTGCATGTGGGGAATTGTCCATGGCCACCTTTTATTGCCACACGCTTGAGGCTTAGATAAATGATGAGAAGATGTCTTGTGACAGGTTTCGTGTATCTCATTTGTTTACATACGGGGCTGTAAGGCGTAGATGGCAAATAATGGTCAAAGACAAACAACAATGATTACACTATGATGGCTGACATCTGAAATAAATCAAAATATGTGTATACATGTTTATCATTGTTTATCCCTGCTGCTTGGATCTGTCTCAAACTGGATGATTTATCTCATGCGAAAGTTCTTTTCAAAACCATGTGATCTTGGGATGTTCAATTTTTCGACATACCCATCTAGAAGCATTTTTTTTGGAATATTGGATTAACATTCGAACACGGCAAAATTGCTTCTAGAAATTCTTTGGTTGGAACATGGGGGTTGACCCATCCTATATCATAATATCGCAGGTTTCTTTAACCATTAAGGTTGATTACCCTCCAGTAAACTAACATAGCGAACTGGGACATCACCCTTCCTAAGTTCGGGAACTAATCTATCTTTGTAGGTCATCTATAATACCATAGCAAACGGTTAGTTTACTGGAGGGTATAACTTGATATATCCCCTTAATTCCACTAAAATCCCATTAAATCCTATGAAATCCCATTCAAGCCCCATTAAGTCACAATATTTTCAGATGCAAAATCCTTCCCAGTTTTTGGTGAATCGCCCAGGCACCAGTTCAGATCCTCTGCGACACCTTCCGGGAAGATGTACCATGGTGCCCCCCCAGTTATAAATTGGTTGCTTTAGAAAGCCTACTATAGATATATCTACCAATGTAATGATGAGCTATATTTATCTGTAATGATGAGCTATATTTATCTGTAATAGTTTGTAATTAGATGATCTGTAATAGTTTGTAATTAGATGAACAGTTTGTAATGGTATGAATAGTAAATTCTATTTAATTATGAGGTGTATAATGGATGATAGGGTTTTTTCCCATAGATAAAATACCCATGTAGATTGCACATGTAGATTACACATGTTTCTATTACCAAGATCTATATGGAGAGGTTCCATATATGGAGAGGTTCCGTAAATGGCGGGTACCTCGATTTATGGATGGTTTATAATGGAACACCCCAAAATATCCCAAAATAACATGGATGATTTGGGGGTACCCATAGTTTAGGAACTCTCTATCTGATGCCTGTACTTGTTAGATGTTGGATGGCCTCCGTACACACCTTTATACTGGCAATATGTATATATATATAATATATATATATACATAGATATCTAATCATATATAACTTTAGATTACTTTCAACTGTTCTCATGTTATTATTCATGATATTGTTTACTTTTAACCATCTTTATGGGCACCGTAGGGCGCTCTTCCGTCTTACATAGCTGCCTGCCGTTCTGCAAGAGATTGAGGTATTGGTTGATGATCTGAGCTTCCTCCTTCGACAGCAACAGTGGAGAGTTTCAAGATCAACAGTTTTTACCATTATACCCTCTGGTAAACTAACATAGCTATTGAAAATCACCATTTTTAATGGGTAAAACATCTATAAATGGGCCATTTTCCATGGCTATGTTAAATAACCAGATGGTAATTGTTTGGTTAATTACGACCATGTTCATCATGTGGTTTATCAAACTAAATCAGAGAACATCATCAATCAGGAATTCAACTGCTAAGATAGATTGATTATGATTTATCTGGTGTTGACATGATTAAACACCAATTAGTATTTATAAATTAATGTCAACAGCATATTAGGATTTCATAGCCACACAAACCTATGATTTCACAAATCGTGGCAAACAAGTCGCCTGCCATTTCAATCCGTTCATGAAGTGACAAAACCAAGGATTTAGTCAGCACGCAGGTGCTGAAAAGAATTGATGACAGACGGCAAAGCAAGAACCAGTTTCCATCAACAAAAGGTTTCAATGATGAATTTATTTCTCCAATTTTGGGCATGTGTCTGTGGATGTGAAGTTTCGCTCGCATTCAAGTCTGCATCTTCAAAGAACATGAATATATAATATGTTATCGTAAATTATTGTGCATTAGTAATTATACGTAGTTTCAGTTTGTCAGATCCTCGTACAAAGAACGTAAGCAACGCAGGAATTCCACCTCTGTCCTTGGTTGAAAGAAGAATAGGAACATGTTTTTCTCAAGCATGAGATGGAATGGGGTACCCTATGTTCAGATACTGAAACCCATGCGGGAAACTAGGAACACAGTCAACAGTGATGGGTTCAACAAACAAAACCAACATGCTTTCCCGGCTCTTCTTTGGCTTCTTGTTGAAGGAACACAGATCCAAAATTTCACATGGAACCCATGTTGATGACCAATTCCTTCGGAAAATCATCTTCCAAAGCTTCTTGAATTCCATGTTGAATTTAGAGAGGCTACCTCTTAGAATGCAATTTTTTTGCATGGTTTGGTCAACAGCGATGGGTGATACCCTTGGTCAGGAATTATAACCCATCATCAGTTGATTAGCGGTGTCCTCAAGAATCTGAAGCAAAAGCTGTGTTCGTAGGCAGGATGTCACAAGGGGCCCCAGTCAATGGTACAACTCAGCCCGTCACTGGTAGCAGTTCCTGATTGCCGTTGTGGGAAGGTCCCAATCAATTGGGGTCCCGAAAACAAAAAATCCCAGGGGGTTTCCCGTCTTGCCGCGAACGGAAATCCCCAAGACCAACACGGCTCGCCCAGACTCAAAACGCCCTTGCTGTCCAGATCATGCTGCCTCACATGAGCGCGCAGCTTTTAGGGGATGGAAAAATATGGAAAATCCCAACTCATTAAACTATCCTAGGTCCAAGTTGGGGCGGAACTTGGAAAATAAAGGCAGAATGATATAGAATCATCAGGTTCCCCTCCATTTGGGCTATGATTCGCCTATGTAAAATAGGTTGGGGCGGCCTTGATTTATGGTGATAATATCCAATCAATCTCCCGATTAACATCCCAATACTGGGTGAATTTTACAATATCCAGTTAACTATATATACTGTATATATATTAATTATATAGGATATATATATATATATAATCATTGGATTACTATTGGATATATATAATATACACTTTTAGTGGATTATATATATATTCCCTATTATATCCCTCATCATATGGGTATGAGATGGTATGAGTCAAAATTGGGTACCCCAAGACCACAAGTCGCTCCCTCCGACAGGTCGCTGGTGCAAAGAGCACAGGCTTCCCTTGGGGAGCACAACACAAAAATGCTGGGGTTTAATGGGATTTCATGTTGAATGGGATTTAATGGAATATATATATATGATTATATATATATTATATGATATATGATATATTATATATATTATATATATATATGAATTAATTGGATTCAATGTGATTTGAATGGGATTTAATTGCATTTATTATCATTTATTGGGATATATCATGGTGTAGCTTCTGATGGCTTGACTTCATGGTTACTACGAGCCTTTTGGTGGATTCAATCATCAGAAGGTGGAGTTGAAGTACAGCTAGCATCAGCTAGCGTTGAACTATTGGATATGATCAAGTTGTTGTGTGACCAACAAACATGATTACGTAAACCAGCCTGCAACAGACCATTTTGGTGACGTCCCCTTAACCAACTAGCATGTATGGTGAAGTCAGCTAGTTAGGTTGCTTCTAGTTTACCCAAAACATATGAGAATATCAATATCACAGACAGCAACTGGACAAAAACGTAGGAATGTCAAAAACAAACAAGAAACAAAATGGTGTAATGTTGTATACTTTGTATACCGATTAGTATTCAACATTATCATCATTTTCCCATGTTTCAAAAAACCGCCCCCGTTGTTTTTCATTTCCGGCCTCCGTGGTCCGCGAAAACCAAAAACCCAAAACCAAGACGCAGAGATGGGAAATCCGAGCCAGGCCTGGGTCGCTGCGGGAAGAGTTTGAGATTTCAACCGATTGAATGGTGGGAAAACCATAGGAAAACCATAGGAAAATGGTGATTGAATGGTGATTTCATGGTGATTGAATGGTGGGTTTATTAATGGTGATTGAATGGTGATTTTGAGTGCCTGATTGTTATCTGGTGGTTGAACAAACCTAATTTAACATCATTCAATAATGGCCATATGATACTGGTTGGTGGTATACCTACCCCTCTGAAAAATAATGGAGTTCGTCAATTGGGATTATGACATTTCCAACTGAATGGAAACATAAAGTTCATGTTCCAAACCACCAACCAGTAATGGGATGTTAATGTGGGATTTTCATAGGGCACCATGGGATTGTCTATAGGACTTTTATGGGATGTTGAGGGGATGCTAATGAGATTTAATGTGGTTTGATATGATTTAATGGTGTTTACAATAATGGGATTTACGGATTTACTTTATAATGGGATTTCTTGGGGGTATATGATGGATTAAGATGGTACTGCCGTATAGCCTCTGGTAATTTAGGATGGCTATTGAAAAGGGCCTATCTATAGATGATTTACCCAGCGATTTTCCGTAGCTACGTCAAATTAGCAGAGGGTATATCATATGTCCCTATGTGATTTTGTAAATGGTGTATATATATATATATATGTGTACATGGATGTTTATATGTCATACGTATATATATATATATAGGAATAAACAATCTACAAAAAAAAACAGCATCCAAGGGTCTGTCTCAAATCACTGTACAAGAGCGTGGGGGATTATATTTCTTTTGGAAAAAATGGCAATTTATCTTGGGCAAAAAAACAAAGGTGTAGTTTGAAATGGGAATAATTTGTAATGTCAACCCTGGATTAATAAACCCCTAGGCTGTTTAATTGGGAGGGTACCATTTAAGCACCAAATGATGACTATTGCAGGAGTATCCCCTAATCAATAAACAATAGTTTATTAATCCCGGGTTGACATTACTTATGATATAGTACTTTCTTTTTTGTCTAATTAAGGATGGTGTATGATCTGGATGACAGATGACATTATAAGTTCCAGGGAATGGAATCAATGGTATTCGCAAGTTTCAACAGATCCAGAGTTATCAACACCATCGGGTACAGGGTACAGAATCAAGAGTTCACGTTTCCATGTCCTTGCGCACAATGTATAGACGTGCCGAGCGCGCCGAGCAGAACGAGTCATCCCCAAGCGGTGCATTTGTCTGTCTCTCCTCCGAACTTGAGGGTTGTATCTCTCAAATCTTGACTGGTTACGGAAGGTTTCCTGGTTGGTGGTTTTTCGCTACCCATCTGAAAAATGATGGAGTGAAAGTCAGTTGGGATGATTCCATTCCCATATACGGAAAATAATCCATTCATGATACCACCAAGCACTTTCTTATTGGATACAGTCCCATACAATGCCCACATGGATCACAAAATAAACCTCCGAGCCAAGACGCCAAAGCGCTACTGAGCTCTGCTAAACTCATCCCACCCGAATGGTCTCGATCAAAGACCTGTCGCTTTTTGCGGGGCTTTTTGCATCCCTCAAATTTGAGAGTGTTTAAGGCCTGTAACATCCTGTAACTACAAAATACTATGCACGTGGCACCCCAAGTTTAACACCTCAAACATGGGCCAGGAATCCAATAAGGCACATGCAAGTTGGTGCAAAAAATAAAGGCTAGCTCTCGGCGAAACTCAACCAACTTGCTTTGGGATTGCTGTCCAGGGTCATCTGCCTGAAGTGTAGTGCTTTTCTGGGCCCAACATGCCAAACCTCTATTTCATCACCAAAAAGTTGCCTTTAACTGCCCCAAAGAAACCTGGCATATCCATGGACCAGCTGCATTTACCCAAAAATATGTAGCTTTTTTGTATACTATCCAATGACAAAACAACCTACCTTGTCATGATCCCAGCCTGAAAAACGCTTCTGAAATGCTCCAGTTCTTCCTGCAAGAAACAGAAACCTTGGCTCAGCGAACCGTTCGCGGCAGATGGCTTGATGGCTTGCGTTCCTAGTGGGATGATACGATGGTTAACCGGTTAACCATCAGATTTTTACGCAGTCACACTGCAGCCAAGCTGATTTTTTTTGCTATGGCCATAGAAAGCAATTATAAATGGTTTATTGATGTTATAATTGTTATACATTCCATAAATGGGAAAATAGGTACACAAATAACTCATTATTTTCAGGTCATCCCCACTAAGTTACCACATTTTACACCGTTTCAGGTGAGGTCAGTGTCGCACAGCGTCAAGGCACGTTGTCTCAGCATTTCTACGACCTTCAGAAACTGTGGAAAGTCTAAACCTCGTCGTGGTGTCAAAAAAACTGGAGGGGTAACCAACAAACATGTCTGGCTGAATTTATAATGATGATATGATGATACAACCCACCAATTGATGCAGGTACAGTCGGGGATATAATGGATTTCTGTTGTACGGTGATTTTTACCATTGAACCTGAAAGGCGTACCCAACTAATCGGGTTAAATCAACAAAAGTTGGAAATCAAGCAACTGAAATATGGGAAGTTCAACCACAAAAGTGATGACCTAATCAATGAAACAAGTAGATGTGATGAGGAACATCATGGGATTGAACCATGAAAGTTCATCAAATAAGTCGCTTTCATCCACGGACATGGCAACTTGCGAATTTCACCAACAACAAATGTTGAATGAAGCAAGAAACACGAGGTTGACAGTAACAAACATGTTGATTGAATCAACACAGTGTGGTTTAAATCAACAACAAATGAGTGTTGACCAAACAATTCGAAATCAATCCAAACAAGTTGGAACTTAAGCAACAAACAAGGGAACATAAACAACACATGTGGTGATCTCAACCCATGAGATTTGAAAACCCTTCGTGTCATTCTACTTCCCCATGATTAGATAAATACTGCAAAAGGCATCAGATTTTTTTACTGAACATATCTTAGCTGAAAATAGTTCAAAACAATAAATATAATAAATGAGGGGCTGGTGAATACGGTATGATTATTTGCCATAATAACCATTAGCTGAAATTGCCACTATAGGTATAATTCTCATAAAATAACCATTAACTGAAAATAAGTATACCAAAATAAGTATACCATTAACAAAATAACCATTAGCTGAAATTGCCATTGGTATAATTACCATTAGGTATGATTATTTTGCCCAAATCACCAAAATTGAACAAGTTCCATCGATGATATCCCTGGAGACGCTGGGATATCAGGCCCAGATTCTCGATGATATTCATCCCCAAGGTGGACAAAACAACATCCGATAAACATAAAGCCATTTTCAAATGATCCTTAAATTATGGCTAGTTTTTTTACCATCTTAAACCAACAAAAAAAGGATGGGAATAGAAACATGTCCCATCACCGCACCTGTCGAGGCTTCAAAAAGGCGCTCTCCACTGACCTGGTTTTCCCCACCGATCAGGTTTCTTTAGATTTACCAGGTCAACAGCATGTTACAGCTGGGTAAATCCACTATTTCGACTGGGCCATGTTCAAGTTCGCAAACTGTTAAAACATAACCACAAGGTAACCTTCAATGGTTGTCTGATCCAGATTTGGCTTGTTGGATGTAGAAATCCACGTTCAAAAAGCAAACGGATACCCTCCGGCAATCAAAGATGGCAATGGAGAATCCACAACATATGGGTGTGTCTGAAAATAGTGTACCCCTAAACCCAATGGTTAATGATGATTATCCCTATTAAATGGCTATTTCATTGGGAATATACCCTATTTTCAGACAAACCCATATGGTGTTCCCATTAGATGGTGTTCCCATGAAAATGATGTTCCCTAAGATGGCAATATAGATGGTGTTCCCACAACAAGGCCTCCCGTTAGACTTTCGAGCCAACCATGTTTGATGACACCGGATGGTACATCTACTGATATCCTATCATCATCCCATCCATGTTAAACCATATAAAACCGGTAAACCACTTTCGAAACGATATCTCATCGTTGTTATCATTAAATATCCCTATTACATCACATAAATCTCCCCATAATGACCCACATTATCCATCTCTTCCGTCTATAACCTTGGAGACTGAGTTCACCAACCATTTCACCCAACGGTCCCACGAATGGATATCCCATGATATCCCGATATCCCCCAATTTGAGATACAGCAACATTCAATCTTAGGCAATGAAAAAAAAACGATACAACCAAGCATAGAAGATGTCTCCGAACAACACTTGAGAAATCCAACAAAACCGAGGGACTCTTTACTTAGCTCGCTATTGCCTCTTGAAAGAGATGGGTTTATCCATTGAGAGTCATCCCATATGCTGATCTAGCTGCTTAAACCATCACTTCTGCTTTAATCGAAGCTTTCCCAGTCGTCATGGCGCTGCATCATCCAGTCGTGACTCCAACATGATTGATCATTACATTGATCATCGGCTTTTCATCATCTTTAATCATCGTTTCCATGAAATAAACAATCGTATTTTACCAAAAACAATGTTTATTTATGGGATCTTATGATAGATATAATGTCCCAATGGTATCTTATGGGATCTTATGGGGATGTCTCAAAATAGGCCCAGGAGTGCTCCGCGCCTCCTGGCAGATCTGCCTGAGCACTCGACCTCGTGGATTCAACTCCTGCGAGACGACCCTTGAGGTTTCTGGCTGGGAAAATTCAATGGATTGGTTTTGTTGGGAAAATCTTCACCGGAAACCCATGGGTTTTTACCATCAAATTGATGGGGGTTTCCGGTGAAAATTGTCCATCCAACTCTATGAAACATCTATAACATATGGGAACATCAGAGGACCATCATAGGAAAATATGGGAAACATACCCCAAAAAAATGAAGGTTTCTGGGAAAATATTCGAACTACATGGGGGGATTGTCAATTGCCACGTTGGAGAAATTTTAATGATTCACTAACCTGAATTCAAGCTATTTAAGTGGGATGATTTTGTCTCTTATCATTTATTAACCATACAGTAAGGCTGTGACTTGAGGTCGTCAAATTTATCCAGATCCCAATGCGACCAGTACATTACTTTATGATGGAATCATGATGGACGTACCAATGTAATGATGACATTTTCTGGAGATATTAAGCGTGGAATGTTTTCTGTGGATGACCAATGGAACAACCTGGATGAATATAACCAATGTAAGGGCATACAATGAGGATATATAATTGGGATATATATAATATAATTAATATGTATACATACATATCAGCAACATTTTATAGCAATATGATGGAATGCAAATGAGATGGATCTGGATACGAAGAAAGAAAACAACCTGATATCATCCCATCTTGAGATTAGTTACCTCCTACTAACCACCATTCCTGAATAATGGAATAGTGGGATATCCTGCTACTGTGAGTGGACATACCAATGTTTTCCAATGTTTATTTTACAGCACATTCAGCTTTGTAATAGAATACTATAGAATACTGGTGGACATATGAATTATTATCAATGGATACATGGGATTTTTATAACGGACACAACGTACATGACGATTTTTCGAGGGGATGTGGTCGAACATAGTCGTGGATGTGCCAGGCCCAAATCTTTGTCCAAATCGCACATTGATAAAGCAATAGTATTCAAATGTATTCAATAACGATCACAAGTTGCCCAACCCCCAAGTTTCATATTTAAGAGTATTTCAGCTGCTCAAAATTAAATATTGACTATAGATTAATAAATACAGCCAGCTTTGTTCTTAGCTATTGTTCTTTGGGCGCGCAACAAAACAGAAACATCACAGGCTGGCTATGTTCATCCCACAGGGGCGTCCAATGGCGTCAAGAGTTTGCGAAGCCATGGCCCAGCAATGGACTTCGATGATTCCTCCGTGGTTGATTTTACACTGATAAATATTGTTAAATATGTTGTGAGAGATCTGGTGAAATATGTTGGTAAATATGTTGTGAAATATCTTGTTGAATCCGTGATGTTATTACCAGCAATAGTTCATAAACTGTGAAAAAATAATTGTTGAATTACCAAACATTTACCGGAATTTAGCAGTAAATTTAGCATGCAGAACATGCAGCCATGGCAACAGCACGGTTCCCATCGCAGATCCAACTTCTATCGGCTCCAGAGCAGCCAGCAACCCAGACATCGATTCCATAGTAACCTGACCTCGGATCTGCGGGTGGGGGAGAGGCTGAGATGTATAACAAACACATACAAACACTGTGAATTTGTAAGCCGAACAAAAAAAACATTCATGGGAATATCATGGGCTTAACCAACGAAAAAAGGATTTAATACATGTTGGATCCTATCGATGTTCCTGAATGATTAGGTTACAATAATTTGATATTTCACTGGCAATGACTAGGGAAAAAAGGCAGAAGATGGGATTGGCTGGAAAACCATTGTAGATGTGAATGTGGAATATATAACCTAGAATGTGAATAATTGCACTATAAAGAGTGATAATTGTTGGAACATATCACAGGATACGATCTGCATAAATGACAATACGTCACTAACCTGAAAAGTTCCGCTATTTTGGGATAGTTTCCCCTTACTATCCTTCGTTCCAGTGAAGGAGAACAGAGAGGCCGTGATCAAATTTACCCAGCTGCCATCAAAAGTTAACTTAACCAGCAATCGTGATGATTCAACTGATGGCTTAGCCAAAAATGGTGGTTTGGGGGCCGGGACGGGCCGCTGGGAAGCATTCAACGGGAGTTCTATTGGTTTTATGTGGGAAAACATCTAATAAAAACAACTTCCCATTCCCATGTTTGAAGTTCTTTGCGTCTGAAATTGGGCATTGGATATCCATAAATTTCAAGTTTAATAGGGAACATGAATTTCTCAACTATTGCAATTTTGTGGTGCCTATTTCCAAACAATCCCATCGGTCATGATTTGTCTGGAGATCATTTGCTACAAGTACCAGGCCGGTAACATGGATGTTGAATCAGCAGACAGGACCCTTTTTGGTCCTTTTAAGCCATCCCAAAAATCTCTTGGTCATCTTAACCAAACATCCAAATAGACATCCCAAGACAGTCTGGGTTTTTCAACACCATCTAACCGAAGCCCCGAAGCCGCAGGCCCAACCGGCCAGTTGGAGGAAGCTTCCGTTTAAACCATGCGGATTCAACGCCGTGTGCCGAGATACCGTTCACGGCAAAGTTCTGGAAGTGTGTCAGTGCCTTTTCGGAAAAGGGGTGCTCTGGAAGAATTCCAGAAATGGACAGATTGATTGTGGTCAATCTATAGGAAAGTTATATGATTAACATTGAGTAACTAGTGGACCAAGGATTAACCTATAAAGATGACAACTGTCATGTGAGCTGCAGAAGAAATTTGGTACAAACGCAATGGACGGGGTGTTCCTACCTCGTTCTCCAATGCAGCAATTGTTTTTAATAGCTAAATGCTTTACATGCGATGCCTACCTCGTTCTCGGGGTGTTCCTACGTCGTTTTACAGCCTAACTGTGATGCTTTCGACAAAGCGGGGTACGCCACAATATTATATACCATTATAATCCATTATATAAATTATATACCTTCATTTAACCAAATAAAAGCCGTCGCTCATGTGGATGCGACACTCTGATTCTAGCGCCCCAAGACTCCCCATTGTTCATAGGGAATATGCATGCAACTTGCTGCAACCATAGCTCCCTCCATTCACCACTGGATGGTCAAATGGCAAACCTTTCACAAACCGACCTGGATTTGGTCAATTTCCCGTCGAATGATATTCAAACAAAGCCCGTGATAAACAATGGCATAATGTTCATTGCCACAGGAACTTTTTGTCCGACATTTTTTTGAAAATGTGGGCCTCCAATGAACGTGTCCTTGTGTTTTCAAGATAATATGTTGGTTTTTAAGGTATCCCGGTATCCAGTGTGTTGTCAAACCAATTGTTGCTTCAACCCCACCATTCGCTGGTTCAACAGCGATGGAATAAATGGAATCCAGCGCACATCTTCTCGCTGTTCTTCTTCATACCTTGACATCTTGGTAGAGTGTAGCCGGTGATGGTGGAACAACCACTGGAGGATCATCGGGTAACTTGCAGGTCATCAAAAAACCAGGGGAGCAAAGAAATGCACATCATAAACACTTAATTAAACATTATAAAGCATAAAACCATTTTTTTTCCATAAGAACACCTCGAAATCTTTGGGCGTTCATCAACGAAATAAGCTCTCTATGGCCCACGTCTTTCGTGACGCCGTTAAATAAAAACGTGGGCTCCGCCCATCTGCTGAGTTCCGTTGTGGTTTCTAGCTGATGGTGATGGGTCAAAATTGGCGACGTCATTGGCTACTAAAAGATACAAAACAATAATAATGTGGTTAAGTTTATTGCCACAATAATGTGGTTAAAAACCATATAAATATACCATATAATGACCATTATTGATGTGGGCAAAACAATTTCATAAACCATCCCCCAGTCATCAAAATTTTTGTAGGTGGTATGGTTACCATTCCCAGGAAAATGGGTGGTAAACATGGCATTCTTTGACGCACATCCCATAGGGCCAGAAAAAATTAACCCATCCGCTCTGGATTGCTCTGGCTCATTGTGTTCATCTTGGAAATCAGCACAACTCCCGTTCACGTCTAAGATGAAAGACCTAAAAAGGATCAACAAATATCAAAAAGGTGGTTCCTGGATAGACTATAGTAATTCGGGAACCGGAATAGTGAGGGGCCATTTTGGGAGACTTACCCCTAACCGGTGGTTTGGATTCCATATGATTCCCAGAGAACACGGCTATCTGCCGGGTTCTAACACTTGGACCACCGGTTCGAATGAGGCTTTGGTCGTGGACAGGTTGCTGGCACATGAAGTGGAGGAATTCATCTTCATCCAAAGTATTGTATTCCTCAGCAATAGAACCATGCAGATGGTAATCGAAGGGAAACCAGGGAACCAGGTCCCAGAACTGGCGAGTTTGTCCACACTGTAGAATCTGGTTTAAAGAGTTGTTATGAATTGTTCATAATGTGTGAATCAATACTTGCTGGTACCTCTCGGATTGGTTTCAGGGAAAATATGCAGGAATCCCCTCTGTCGAATAGAAAAGTCAGGGTTTCAACCGTAGATTTCTCATCTTGGGCTCAAAAGGAAACGCCTTTGTCCCCTGAAAAATTGAACAGGAACTGCCAACATCATTTTTGACATTACAAGCTCATTCTCATGCTCACGGAATTCATACAGGTGAAATCTCCATTTTGTAATTTGATCCCCTAGTGCAACCTACCATGTCTAAAGATACCCCCATGGTAAATCCCATATCTTTACTGTATTTTTTTTGTTTTCGCAGGCGCAATGTCGCTCATAAACACTTCGAGCAACATGACAGCAGCAAAAAACGCACAACTGTAAATATATATATAATGCGATTTGTTAATGCGATTTGTTAATCCCATATATTCATATTCTATTTGTTTTTTTGCAGGCTATTACAGGGGGTGGTAAATGACACATCACCCAAGAAATTATAGGGGATATCATTTCCAACAGATTCATGTTCATGCGATGTTCTAATTCACCAGTACGGGATATTTAGCAACTATCATCATTTACATCCTCATGAAACATGAATCTTTCATCATTCTGGTAGATTGTATATTCCCAAGTAGCGAGGAATCATCTCCAATCATCTCATTCGTTGGTTAATCATCATACATATCCACTGGTTATAATGGCTATCTGGGAATTCCCTCAACTAATATTATGAATGGAATGATAGACCATATCTTCCCAACTAATATATTCCCAATAATATTCTGGTAGGCCACATATGTTTAAAGAACAAAAATCACTGAGAAAAAATGGGATGTATATTGGGATATGTTTTACTCACTGGGTAGGGTTTTACATCCCCAACTAATATATTCCCAATAATATTCTGGCCGTTTATCATCCCATGAAACCTTCGACGAAAGCGGCCGCCACTTTGCAAAGGACCAAGGCAATGAGCTCCGGCCGGACGTCCTTCCGAGACGAGTGCCTGATTGTTATGTATAGTGACAATATTTGGAGGACGATTTTGGTAACTTAACTACCCCATGGGGATCGAGATCCGGTCCTCAATGCCACTGTGCAGAAGCGCCTTCGTCAGATCATCAGCATGGATTTCGCCATCGTACCTAAGAATCGTCGAGAAACTGAAGATTCTTCTATATCGCCTAATGATGTACATGAAACCAGGATACGAATCCGACAGATGTTCATTAATAGTCTATACATACATACAAAACATTACATCACATTACGTTATTTCCTTTATTTTCCGGAAGCCTGAAAAAGAAAATAAAGAAAATAGAGAACATAAATCAATATTTTCTCTTTGGAGGCGTCTGGAAAATAAAGAAATAAGTTTCTATGTTCCTTGTATTTTAAAATAACGGAGATTAGCAAGGACGTCAAATACTACAGAAAAGTCTCTCCTAAATATATATATATATATATCATATATATATATATCATATATATATATATGGATATATCCATATATATCCCTCTGGTAAACGTTTACATAACTATGGAAAATCACCCGTATCCCCCAACAACTCCGGCCCAGTTCGTCGGATGATGCGGCTAAGATCCGGCCGATCCAAGGTGCAAGTATCGTCGGAAGCTTTGGAGCCAAAGTCCTTGGTTGTAAAAAACAGTTTATTAATGGTTTTCCTATGGTTTTCCTATGGTTTCCTAAGGTTTCCTAAGGTTTACCTATGATTTACCTATGGTATCCACTCTTAATCCATATAGGGATAATCATAGGTAAATTAAGTGGGGATTGAAAAAGGGATGATAAAAATGGATGGTTTAGGTGATGTAAAATGGTCATGGGATAAAACATGAGGATAAAATTCATGGGATTGGATTTTTTTAAAATAGGATTTAAGGGGATAGTAATTTAATGAGATTTCAGGGGATTTAATGATGATTTATGATGCTATACCCTCTGGTAAACTCACAGCTTGCTACGGAAAATGAACATGGCCCATGAAAATAGATGATTTACTCTCCTCACAATGGTGGCCAGAACACACCTTCACCAAACGCAAAGTAATGACGTCATCCCATTTGTGACATTGGCGGGTAACACCATTTTGGAATGCCTCCAAACATCTCCAAAGCACTGGGTCATAGACCCGTTTTTTTAAAGGCAAATGGAGAGATTAAGCTGATTATTAGTTGAAAACCACTGAAATGGGTATGTTTCAACATTGGTTACCGAACAATCGAGTCGTTTCCCACCATTTTCATTCATTGTCCCTATGATTAAATGATGAATTCATGTTTGGAAGTGAACTAACTAAGTAGATACATTTCATTAGAGTTTTTTTTGTTGGGCTTGCATCTCAACAAACATCGGGATTACCCTTCATTTACCAAAGGGTTCTATAGACACACATATTTATATATATATATATATATTAGGCATATATCATCCAATATGTTCGTTATCCACACACATATATATATAATCAATATATATATACACCTTTATATATACCATATATATATATAGGGCTGATTTCATGGAGTTCTACCCATGAAACGACGTAACGCTTCTGGCACCTCGATGAGCACCGCCCAAAGCGGCTGACGGCCTGCGAGAAATTCCAGGTCTTCACGGGACATAAACATAGTGAAACATACATGACATGTTCAACAATACTTATACTTGTTGGTGGTTTCAACCTACCATTGGTTGGTAATATACTGTTAATATATGGTTAATATTAATGGTTATTATATGGTTAATGATTGTTACTAATAATCTGGTTGGTGTTGAGCCTACCCCTCTGAAAAATGATGGAGTTCGCCAGTTGGGGTTACTATTCCCAATAGATGGAAAAATAAAAAATGTTCCAAACCACCAACCAGTTATGTATGTATGTATATATATATATATATTGCAACTATACATCATATCATGGGGATGTTTATCATAATGTATAGATGTAATATGAATGCATGTTATGAAGAATATGAAGCCGTTATGAAGCCGATGTAATATGTTTGCAACGACCAATCCGATGGGGATTTCACCTGCACAAAACTCTGTAAATCATGGTGCTGTCACCGATGAAAAGCCTGGAAACTATGGGGATAACAACCAAGAATCATGGTGATCCTAGCAAAAGGATTGTAATTTGTTGGTTCCTGTTCAGCTGAAATTTCTTAGACCTCAAACATCCCATCATGGAAGTAGTAGGTTAAATACATGCATGTTGTTACTCACATGTGCTAAACCAAACATCACTTTCTGTTGTTCACTATGTAACCACCAAAAAAAATGCTTAATCTAGAATGTGCTTGGGAAACTCTTTCTTTGGGAAGGCTCCCCCAAGTCTCCCCATTCATCACGGGAATATGGATGAAAGTTACCCTCTGGTAATTTAACATAGCTATTGAGAATCACCATCTATAGTAGGTAAATCCACTATCAATGGTCATTTTCAATAGCTACAGTATGTTAAATTTTCCAGAGGGTAATGCAACCATAGCTCAGCTCGCTCCATTCACCACCACACGGGTGCCTAGCTTTGACGGAAGACTTGCGTGATCGACGCGGGGCCACCTGAGGTGACTCCAGGTTGGCTCCAGGTTGGCGAAAAATGGGCGCCTGGATCTCCATGTCATCCGGAAGAAAATGTGCTTATATGATGACATTTACCATCAATATACCCCAAATGTTAGCATATATACCAGCACCATGGATCCGTCATGGGTAAGGACAACTACAAGTCAAGATATCAACAACGGTTATGGTTTCAATAACAAAATGAGATTTTGACCAGCCAAATATGGAATTTTCACCAAAAGGCAACTACGGTCATTTGGAGAAAACCGCTCAAAAAGCAAACATCTCTCAAATCACGTCCTTGTGTTTTTTCCATCTTTTTCCAGGATGCAGGCACATGATATGCCTTTGGATAGATCAAAACCAGGAAAGGGATAATCGTCGCTGTTTGAACACACTGTCCATCCAAGAACCCGATATTTTGGGAACCCCGAAAAGGGTATATAAGCATATATATATGCCATTCTCCTTGAAAACCCCTACAATTCCGAAAACAAAGGTGTTTGACAATAAGGTACCTCGGAAAAAAAAGTTTATGATCCATTTTCACATTTAAAAGGAAAGTTGTGGGGTCTACCCTACGGAACCCCCTCAAATCTTCCCAGTGCCATGCTGGCCCCTCGCCTGAGGGGTCAGCATCTCCACAGGCGCTTTCCTGCCATGGCATGTTGGGTTAAAAAAAACATGGGACAAACCATGGAATTTCCAAGGCAAACCGCAATCATTTCGGTTGTGCATATATATATATATATATGAATATGATGTGTATATATATATGTATTAATATATTTATTATTTATTTATTCATTTATTTCTACATGTTTAATTATATATATGTTCATTTATTTCTATAAATAAATATATATATATATACAACGCATATTATACTTAACCACGAATGATGTCAATGTGTGTTTGTTTCTCAGAGAAAATCAATCAACCAACAACATGGGGTTTGATTGACGAACCCATTTTCCGGGATAAAATGGGATAATCAATAATCTAATGGGGTAAATTTGATAGATGTAACTAATATATTCAACAGTATGAGTTGGGGTTGTCCAAAATTTTAGGTGTTACTACAGTTGCCATGTTGATAGCAAAAAAATGACAAACCCAGTTGGATTTTGCGGTGCCCAGTTTTCATACATCCCGCTGTGGGTAAATCCTTCGTGCTTTGAGGATAAATTTTTGGTCAGTGATGGAGGGTATCCCGATCGCAACCACATATGTAGTTTTAATCAGTGATGAAAAAACAACATTAGTTGGATACCTGACATTATTTTCCATCAACGTTGTATACCTGACACTGAAATCCAATGTTGATGCAGCATCAACCCAAAGCTTCCCCCAAGCTTCCCTCAGCAACCGGAGCCCGGACCTCTCTAAGATGCACAAAGGGACAAAGTGCGAATGCTCTGGTTCCACTTCAGTGTGATCCACCGATTGCTTTCGCGTGTGCAGATCTGCCAAGGGATCTGCCAAGGGACCCCAAAATGGGTTGACCAAACCGGACACTTACCCAGTTGATTTCACCAAAAACTACAAACATCTCAGCCTGTTGGCGGGTCAATATATATCTCGAAGTAATTTGATATATAGCTATGGATTCATACCTGTTAAATCCTGTAAATTCATGTAAATGCAGGGATGAACATCCATGTACCAGTGTACCAGCGAACTTGCCCGGAAGCGAATGGTTCCAAGTCTAAGCTCTGATCACATCCAACGGCACGGCATGGCTCGGTATGACCTTTGTTCGAAACATGTACCGCCACATGGGCCAATTTCCGTACCAGGCGACGGATAGGTCTGTCAGCTGCAACTGGGGTGATGAGAAGTATGGAAATATGTACTCTCTCTATTCTCTATAATATATATATATGGTACCCCCCATATATATATATATACATATTTGTGATAAATCTTAATACAGTATAACATAATGCATCTGCGTACTCTAGCTGCTTTTGAAACAATAAAGTCCTAGATCTTCCCATACGAAAAAAAAACAATACAGAGTTGATATTCCATTGCTATCCATGATTTTTTTTTTTGTGAAATCCCTATTGTGTTCTGTTTATTTGGATATGGGTCAAAATTAGCTACCCCCACTGTTAGATGTTCTAAGAATAGACTTGGCAGCCATCCGTGGCCGGCTCTGAAAATTTTTGACCCCCAGTTGATGGCTGAATTCTATGCTTTAGAGTAGATATAACGAAGAATTCATGGAATTATATCAGCTAGATAATTACCCCATTGACTATAGTTATATCTACAGTACCATAAACCATGTATATATATATATTATATACCCAGATTCTGTGCTTTTTGAGGATATTTTCATGGAGGTCAAAAACACCAACAGCACTGCGGGGCACCATCCCAGGATTAGCCAAGAACGACTCGCCTATGGCATTTCGCTTCTTCAGCCGCAACTTGGACACCATTTCAAGACTCAGACGCCCTCAGGAACAAAAACACATGTGGGGATGGGTCGGACATGATTAATATTGGTTAATTAATATGTTAACATAGTCACTTTTAACAGGAACATGATGAAGCAATTTAGGGGGAACAATGTACATTGGTTTTCGGCAAAGCCATATGGCAACCATACGGGTAGGGGTGCAGTCAGATACCGGGCAGTGAGGAAAACCACCATGAAATTGGCTATAACCCTACCATCCACCCGCTTAGGAAAGTATGACAAACTGATTTCTTACCAATTGAAAATGAACATCTGATCACAAAATGTAAAAGGTCAATGGTGCTGGGCAAATCATATCTTTTATCGTTGATGAACATCTCCAGACATTGGCTTTGTCTGGCTACCCCAAAATCCAACGGTGCATGATTGGTTACATATCCCATTATCTTGCTACTAAATCCCATCGCACCCTTGAATAAGAACATATATCATCATATATCCCTATTATAGACTTTTATAAACCATCTAAATAGCTGGGACATCCATGGGAAATCCAGCATAACATCCACATGTTTCATGGTCCCCATTTTCGGAGCCTTGGATCCCTGGTTTCCGCATACTCTCCAGTCCTTCTCCACTCAGTCTGCGGAGCTCAGGTCCACCCCCTGCCGTGATCGTCGCGGCTATGGATCAATACAAATGCCACTTTGGGGATGAACATCCATGAGCAATATATTCAATATATGGATATATATGGGGTGAATCCAAGATATAGGATATATATATACACATATTTATATCCTATTGAACGTGTTATTTGGATGTGAACTACAGGGGTGCAACGATTTGATCACCACATGTTTTTCAACCCCGATGTTGAAGGTCGTATGCCAAACCTTGTAGATCATCAAACAAATCATCAAAACATACTGTAATTCTTGGTTGGTTGAACTGCAGTATTCAAGCAGGCGGTCCAGGTTTCGAAAAACGTGTGGTTGGTAAGATCTCCATGTTTCAACAAATCCGAGAAAAATCTTGTCCCTAAGCAGAATCATACTGAATATGAATCGCTTGGAAATGCTTCCCACAGGATCTTAGCATCAATGGTTGAATTTTATGGTTAATTCCTATATATTGCATGATAATTTCCATCATATCCCAGTAGATTGATGCTCAAATCCTATGAATTGATTCTATTACAGTATCAAATATCAACCCATATTACATATCACAATTGTGATATTATATGGTTATCAATGTTTTATATGGCTAGAACCCATCATATAATTCACATTGTTAACCCATCTATCAGATAATCAACCCCGACAATCCGGTTAAATTTCCATGTATTTCCACATTAAGTTCCCCCGGAAAAATCATTGCCATAGATGTGAAAAAAACACAAAATGGTTTCCCTGGGAATATGACTATGATCTACAAATAGCGGGTTTTCCACATTGTTGATGATGTTGATGTATATTTACAGGAGGGTATCATAAACATAGGATTATTTCACTATATTCCCGTGATATTCCCATGATATACCCACGATATACCCACCACATTACCTGTTTTTCTGAGTGAAATCCCCATCTTTCCCTCTGACTCCGCTGGGCGCCTGTGAAGCCTTCAACAGCCCAGGAGGTGAGAGAGAGACGCTCCTGTCTAGCGTACCCCTCTGGTTGGTGGTATACCTACCCTCTGAAAAATATGAGTTCGTCAGTTGGGATTATGAAATTCCCAATATATATATATATATGGAAAAACAAAATTTATGTTCCAAACCACCAACCAGATATAATATGTATATATATATAATACATCATAGTGTCATCATGTGTATGTATGTAGTTGAATGATGTAGTAGGGAATACATCATATACAATGTATAAGGTATGATATCAAATTAAATTCGTTAGTCATACATTACACCTTCAATTTCATGTGTCATATCTGCATATGATACATTTACTCATCTTGCTGGGATATGTTGCTTACATAGATTTTGAACTCATGGCTTTATTGAAATATCGGATGGTTGATGCTAATACTAATCATATCTAATCATATGATCCCTTCAAACAAGTGACTTGCGGCAAATGTGACCTATACAAACATATCAACCAACAGAAGAGTAGTGGTACTACCAACAATCAGCAAAGGGACAGTAACATTGAAAACAATAGGGTTGCAGTTTAGGTCCTAAAATATCCCAAAAAAAATGCCCCACTTGGCTTCGCTATTCCAATTTGTTTGTTGCTATGCTTTGACGGATCTTGCGGGCAACTTTTTATCATCCATTCCCCATATCATCAGCCCTGCTTCTTGCTCTTTGCGCTTCGGCATAGGCGACACTTGCGGGCTTTTCTCTGGCACTTGCACCTAACCGAAAAGTCACAATGGGTTGGCCCAAAATAGTGGTTCTAAAGTGACGTTCCTCTGCAATAAAACCTGGCTTGAAGCGTTGCTTGTTGCAAATCGTACTGCTTCAAGAATCTTCTGGAACTGAGTCTTGATCTATCTATCTATCTATCCATCCATCCATCCACCCATCCCTTCATCCATCCATCCATCCATCCATCCATCCATCCATCTATAAAATAAGAAGCAAGCAAAGCAACTTTGTAGTTTTTTGGGTGCTGGACATTCTAAGATGCTCCACCACATGTCTCTCTACTATCTCGAAGTCCAGGTTGCAGGCCCCCGGAAATACTGCAGCCTATACTTGGGTGAATCTCAAGTCTTGCTGGAGTGTTTTGACGAGCGTTCACTGACTATTCCCGTTCTTGTTGTTCACATACCGAGTTTGTTCGTTGAACCTCGATAATGGGTTCACTCCCCACTTTTCTTGTTGAAAGCCCCACATTGAATGCTTGAAGACGTCGGCATTTTTACGGAAGCTGTTTATGTCGCTTGCTGCTGGTCAAATCATTTCTGGTGTTCTCAAACGTGGCTGGCAATGGCAGTTCGATGATTTTCCGAGCCATGTTTCATGACACCGGAGGGTATCGCATAAAATATATCATTAAATATACATTATTAACCATGATTAAGCCATGATTAAAAAAGAAACACTAAATATCCACTATAGCCCATTATGTCAATAATATCATTTGTATCCCATCATCATCCCATTCATATTCCATGAACATCCATGAACTATATATATATTACATATTATATATATTACATATATAGACATATTATGTATATATATACACCATAAACATCCATAAACTGCCATAAACCACCTGGTGAGTTTCCATGAATGGCACCCCAATAGCTGGATGGTTTATTTCGTGGAAACTCCTATTTAAATGGATGAGAACTGGGGGTACCCCCGTTTTATGAACCCAAGGAGAAAGTCCAGGCCAACCAGGGGTGCCACATGGTGCCACGGTGTCTTTTTCCGTCAAAAAAAAAGGAGAAAAAAAACAGGGTAAATATGGACGAATGGATGATAGATGATTAATTGATGGTTACCCTCTGGTAATTTACATAGCTATTGAAAATCACCATGTTTAATGGGAAAATCCGCTGTGGGTTGCCGTGTTCGGTAGCTATGTTAAATTACCAGAGGGTAATTGATGGTTCATGGAACAGCATCACTGCTTTCATGGTCCATGGATAGACCGATAGCCATTGATGGAGGTTTAGCCGCTAGCCGCTACCTGGTGACTTGGGGATGCCGCATCCAAAACGAACCGGATCGAAACTAAAGACCAGCTGCGTTGAAAATGGACCTCATACATATCTATACCATGTTGTTGTTGTTTTTTTAAATATTTTTTTGGATCTACATAAATTTAGTTAGTTTTCGGAATCATTGTAGATATTTCATAAAGTTCACAAAACAAATTGACATTTTTAGACGACTATAGACTATAGATTTACTATACGCATTTGGATAGCCAAGTTGAGTGATGTTTAGCCCGTTTGCCAAACGTAGCCCAGCTGGGCTGTTCAACCAAATACCACCGGAACAACATTATATATATATGGGTAAATTATAATATTTCACTAACCTGAATAGTTCGGCCATTTGGGGATGATTCCCCGTATATAAACCATGATTCCAGTGAGGGAGAACAGTGAGGTCGTGATGAAATTTACCCAGATATATGGAACCAACATCTGTCTTGGAAGAAGCCATGCAGGAAAAATGCAACCTCCAATGAGACCCCTCAAAGTAGCCAAATCGAGTGGCAGGGACCACGAAATCCGCCAAATCCACAGATGGTGTCACCTGCTTGGACAACATCCCACTGCTTTGTCTGAAAATGTTTTACCCTCTGGTAAACTAACATAACTATGGAAAATCATCATTTTTAATGGGAAAATCCACTATAAATGGTCATTTTCAATAGCTATTTTGACATAACCAGAGGGTACCCCCATGTTGCTACCGGTTGATTATGATCACAAAGGATAGATTGAGTCAATCCCCCCATTTTCAGCAGACGAACATGTTTTGTCTGCTCAAACAACAAATGGTACATGCTGCGTCCGGTCTAGCTACGCACATCGGCCATTGAATCATTGACCACACATGGCTGATCTTAGATATTTTGCAGAGTTAAACTTTAAAAATATAGTCTATAGTTAACATTAGACAAATGAGCAGCGTTCAAAATCCCTCTGTAATTCCGCTATACTGGTTGGTAAAAAGGGATTCCCTCATTGGATTATTAGAATCCCCAATCAATATATATATATATAGATAGAGGGTAGTATAATCCCCCCAACTCATCATCAACCAGCCAGGGTTTAGCAGCCACTGCTCAAATATCGTTTTGTCTTGGACTTGGATATGTTTTGATCTCGTCAAATATGGAGGTTTAAAAGGTTTACTAAAATGGGGGTACACCAAAATCATGGGTTTCAATACTAACATGGTCTAAGTTTGGATGATTTTTGGCGTAGCCCCCATTGTTGGGAAAGCACAGCGGCCAACTCCACGGTTTCGAAATTTCTGGAAAAGCTAGTTGTTCAACAAACCATTCACCGGTCGCTTTATCTCAAAATATACCAAAGTATGCATGTTCTAAGCATGGTAGGCGCATATCAAATTTATGGTTTTAAGATGATGTTTATCTAAATAAAATAATAGGCAAATAGCAAATTTTAGGTTGTTATTCTATAATTCTACACAAAAATGCGACACGTACCATTTTACTAGCCATGTGACCCATGGATGGTTTGATGGCTGAATCTTAATTTGTGACGATTAAACCTATTTTCTTGTTGGAGAATTTCGCATCAAACCTATCACTCACCCACTTAGTCTCTCCAGTTATATTCGCTACATCCGCAATAAGTTAATACATCCATCTGCCAAAACTGCCCATTCTGAAAATTGGGTGCATCTTAAATTTGGGCATAGCATCCACATATATCCAAATATGCGTTTTGTTCCAGGGAACAAAAAAATGATCACCAGTTGGTTTAGAGCAATTAATTATATTAGCGATGTTTTCAAACATTCCAAGCTGATTGATTGTAGCTTAAATCCCAAATGTTTTTTGATGGTTAGGAACTGCTTCGATCCTCATGTCATAAAAACATCCTTTTTCGTTTCGTGAAAAATCACCAGTTTTAATGACTACTGGTTCACAAGCCCATGGTTACCAACTACGAACCACCATTGTTGATTCTTCTTAACTGGTATATTTCATAGTGAACTCCCAACCCAAAAAGAAAACACCTTTGTCACCCATAATGGGTAAAACATCCAATATTCTCCCCATTTATTGATGGTTAGATCTTCATATGTTCCCCATCTTTCATACCCAAATATGTCCTTAAACCATGGTATTCAGCCAATTTTGTAATGAACTATCTCAAAGTCATCACCATACTTTTTTGGGTGGTATATGGGTATGGGTCAAAGATGGGTCAAAGTTGCCTGCCCCAATAATCGGATATACTTCATATTAAACATAGACATCCCAATCTGTGCTTCTCCAGATCTTTACTTTTTACCATCCAATTCTTAAACCACCAAGTACCATATATGATATATGAATATTACCATCATCTAGTTCATATAAATAGACCAAATAATAATAGATTTCTAGATATTTATATATATATATATGGGTCAAAACCCTATCCCCGTGGTGAACATCAAAATAGCTGGTAAATGGATGTTCATTCCCCTAAAAATGGTATGTATAGGTATTGACCCATCCCCATATTTCTACCATCCCATTAAAAAGTGATGGCCTTGGCCTTCGGCCCAAAGGCCGCTGCAGCTGCCAACAGCGCCGCTGGCAAAGGTCGCGTTGGTCGCCGCTGTTGGTCGTGGTCGGGTGCCGGGGGTGCCGGGGGTGCCACGTTGCGCCTGGGAGGGGGGGAATCACTAAGGAATAACAGTGGGGGTATGTCATAGTGGTTACCCTCTCCCAATTTTCATATATACCATAATATGTAATTTATTTAATGGTTTTAATACCCATAGGATCCATGTATGCGATATATGGTAACATGGATCCCATCAATATACCCCCAATGTTAGCATATATACCAGCACCATGGATCCTATGGGTCCGGTAATGACTGTGACATAACTATGGAAAATCACCATATAGTTATAGTGAAATTTCCCGTGAATAGCATGGTGATTTTCCATAGTTATGTTTGTTTACCAGAGGGCAGTTATGGTTGATAATGGTTAGTTTATGGAGGTTTATGGTTAGTTTATGGGTTTATTATAACTCATGTTGAATAATGTGGTTAAAACAATGCCATAAACCAATATAAACCACCCATGACTGGGAATGTTTTTTTTTGGCACCCATAAAAATGGTGAACATGGGGATGGTTTATCATTGTTTTACCCACATTACAAGAATTACTAAGCCAGTCCCCTGGAGGTTTCTTTTAATGGGGCTATGTGTACATCCATTCCATTGGGTAACTAAGCCACAGGCCTAAAATGAACATTGATACAACTGGTGTTTTCGTTTAGCAAACGAAATTAAATGACTAAAGAGAACAATGGATAAGAATTTGGCTGTTTCTGTTTTTTTGAACACATTCCATTTTTGGTTGACTGCCAAAAGATCTGCGTTGACAAAAGACTCCTAGAGGTTTGGCGTCTGAAACTGATGGATTGGGCCAATGACTGGATTACAAACATCCCTGTTGAACCAAAGAGAATATTTTGAGTATACAACAACTCAGTGTACATTCTGAACTCACAGTATAGTATTAGTATTTAGCATTTAGTATTAGTATCAATATTCGTACTAGTATTAGTATTTGTATTGGTATGATGTTTAGTATTAGGATTAGTATTAGTACTAGGATTAGTATGAGGATTATTAGTATTAGTATGAGTATTAGGATTAGCATTAGGATTTGTTTGAGAATTAGTGTTAGTATTAGGATTCGTATTAGTATTAGGAGTAGTATTTATATTAGTATTAATATTTCGAATTACTAGTAGTATTGGTTTTAGTATTCAGTATTTAGTATTTATTCTCAGTATTAGCATTAGCAACAGTATTTGTATTTGGGTTAGTATTTAGTATTTAGTATTAGTATGAGTATTAGCATTAGTATTAGTAGAGTAGAGTATAGTCAATAGTATACTGGTTGGTGGTATCCCTACCCCTCTGAAAAATATGAAAGTCAGTTGGGATTACTATTCCCAATACCCTCTGGTAATTTAACATAGCTATTGAAAATGGCCATTTATAGTGGATTTACCCATGAAAAATGGGGATTTTCCATAGCTAGGTTAGTTTACCAGAGGGTATATGGAAAAATAACAAATCCAAGGGGTTTTTATTGGGAGGGTAGCCATCTCCGGCCATGTCCAGCCAGGTCCCCCTGCCTGAAGAGTTTGGTCAGCGGATCGACAGGCTCCTGTCGCCACTTGAAATAAATTCAACCGTGAGATTCCATAGTTCCAAACAAAAAAACATCAGAAAAACCCAAAAATCATCCCTGACCATATATTCATATATATATATATATCATATATATATTCCACCAAATATGACCTGATAGTATTCATAGATCCCAGGAGTTTTTTGCACGCCTGCGTCACCTGAGACAGGCGGCGCTGCCGTTTGGAACTTCCTGCGCGACAGGGGACTCATGGACGATACAAAAAGATTGGGGAATTTCACCATCAAAACATGGAGGTTTAAGCAGAACAAAGGATACAATTGGATTTCAACCATCCAACAATCGATTGCTGGGATTTGTGGGAGTCAACCATCAAACTAAGGTGATTTACCCAATATATAGCTATTTTGATGCTGCAAAGTGATGATAAAACCCTCCCAATGGAGGTTCAACAGACAGGAATGGTGGTTCAGCCATCGTTATATACTGTATATGCCATTATTTGGCATATGTTTTAATACTGTATATACTGTAACATATGTATGTATATAACATATGTATCCAAATACTGTATAAAACATATGCCGAATAATGTACAATATGTATATGTATTAATTAATTCCAATATGTTTTCTCCTACCAATGGATTATAGTATCATTACACGACATGTTGATCATAAAAAACCTGCCAATGACTAATGATACTAAACATATCTAAACATGTTCCAATGATATAGTATCATGATGTATCATTATAATATCCCAGGTACTACACTGTTTTCCAACAGCCCCAGGTATGTCGGTCATCCCCGTCATCCCCGTCATCCCCAGGCCCGCTCCGGTGCCATCCAGGCTGCGGCGACGCCAAATGCGTGGGAGGTCCCAGTCCTCGCGTCATCAAACATGGCCAATTTTCGATAGCATGCATGTAACATAATATGTTCTTGGCTGCTAACAGTTTCATATCATATTTCTATTGAATCCCATGTGAGTTGTGTTTTTTTTCCTGATGTAGGGTGTGATCATTTTACAGGTACCTATCAGCCTACGTGGAAGCTTGGATAGGAAACTGCTAAGTAACGGCGGTGATAGCGAGACCTTGGTGATCCAAAATTAGCACTGCACTAATCAACATGTTTCAGTAAAATGAAGATTTTAAGATCCACTATGATACAAATGAATCAACAATATGATAGTGAATGGATGATAAGATACAATATGATACAATTATTTATAATATCATCGAGGATCTTAATCTAACCAATATATTTCAGAGAGAATGAAACAACATGAAACAGCGATCCCACTCCTCAGCCGACATGGAGACAACATCTGCGCAGAGGTGTAGGTCCCTAAATGTAGTTGTCCACGAAAGGATGTTTATAATATGTTTACAATCCCATAAAATTGGATGTTTGATAGTGGTTTGAAAACATTTGACGTCGGAACAGGTGTTTTGTTTTTTCCACAAAAAAAAGTCAACAAACATCAAACTTAGCGCAGTTTTTTGCTATTCTTCCGTTGTCAGCATGCTGTGCAGCAAAAGTCACACAACGCGTCACACAACGCGTCACGTAAGTGGATAAAATTGGACTCGGTGACGAAAGCGTCAACAAAGATGGATTACCCTCTGGTAATGACTGTGACATAGCTATGGAAAATCACCATTTATAGTGAAATTTCCCATGAAAAATGGTGATTTTCCATAGTTATGTTAGTCTACCAGAGGGTACAACCATCATCAAATGGAATCCATCTTTGTAAAATAAAGATAGATGGATTTACCATCAACAAAGATAGTCAGCAACCATCAACAACAAATAGATTTGGTAAATCATACCTCTTTATCCACCAACTTCCCCCCCTGCTGGGCTGGTGGGTTGGAGATTGAAACCAACAAAGGGGGCGTAAATCGATTAGAAAAGCTGGAAACCTGGAAAGTGTGAGGTAAAGATCATATACTGTATATATATACACATAAAATCATAGAATATTTGGAGCTTTGCTGTAGATCTGGAGATTCCTGCAGCCGTTGATAATAACAAATGTTGGAAACAACAGGCCAGGCTGCCTTCCAGTGGCATGAAGTGGCATGTTTGTGCATGTCCTTTTTTTTGCCAGTACATGTTCACTTCCCAAGTTGCCACATACCGCAGTAAATCTACAACGATGTTGTGATTTTACCCGAAATCCCCGCACATTTGTTGGATTACCCTGGGACTCTCGTAGTGGGAGATGCTTAGGGGGTTCCTGCCTTCAGCAATCCCCGGTACACCCGAAAGTGGATGGTTGGATCAACAAAACAAAACATGGTCAAACCATGCGTAGTGTCATTGATCCATGTTCATGACACCAAAATCTCTGGTTTTCCAGGTCGAATTTTTGTTGACCCCACGGCCACATCACCAAAGTCGTCACGTTGCTGATTTTAACTTCTGGCACCGCTCTGTTTGAAACTCTTCGACATCATCAACTCCTGAGTTCCGAGATGCTGATTGGTGGTTGCAACAATCCAAAAATTAGAAGTAAAATGGGATTATATATATATATTATGAATATTATATTATCAAATATTGTTTTTGGATTATCAATGTGTGGGGTGACTGATTTCATGTTTATTCCAAATGCTTTGAACACGGATGGGATGTCTCTGCCTTCAGGATTTCTCCTTCAGAAGCCATGGAATCAACATTGACTTGGAACTGGTGAAAGCTCAATCTCCACTGAAAATGCAGCCATCTTCGACTTCATGGGACCATCCAATAATTAGTACCAATCTATTTGTCCAGGAAAACAGATTTCTGGCATTGATTTCCTTGATTTCCAAGCATGCCCCCCCTTCCAGAAATCTTCTGCCAAAGGTGCTTCAATCTTGGCACGAACCAGAGCTTTGGCCAGTTTCCAGTTGTCTCCCACCACCTCGCGGAGAGCGAATTTGATGATCAACCAGTGGATTTAAGGGGGTGAACTGGCTCAAAGACCACCAACTAGCCATTTTGCCAGTGGTTGATCATCCCTATTTTCCCTATTAAAATGGCTGGTGACTTAGGGGGCCCAAAAACATCACCCTTTTTCAGACAAACAAAACATATAATTATCATATCAAGTTGGTGACTTAGGTCCCATGATATTCCCATGATATTCCCATGATATTCCCATGGAAAAATCCCCATCATTCCCCCCCCGTCCGAGGCACGCGAACGCCCTGCATTCCCCCAGGTGTCGAAGCGGGTTGGATGGTGATTGACACCTGTCCACCGCACCTGGCACCATCAAACATAGTGCGCATGGGGGAACTCATAACGAGGACGCCATCCAAAAATGGACGCGTTTTGCCAAGTCAAGAAACTACGAGTTTACTGGGATTAGAATGATTAAACCATCCAACATGAGGGTGTTGTGTCTGAAGCATCAATTTGATATAGGGAAACTGGTGATATCAGATAGGTTCTTTCACCTCTTCGTCCTGGCGAAACTGGCGAAGCATCAAATCATACCCAATGGCATTGTGTTTGCTCGCACAAACAAAAAACAAAAACAAACAAAATGGTTACAAATTGTCAAAATCCAGCATGGTTCTTTATATTTCTTCTGGTTGGTGGTATACCTACCCCTCTAAAAAAAAATATGAAAGCCAGTTGGGGTTACTATTCCTAATATATGGAAAGTCATAATCCATTCATGTTCCAAACCACGTAATTTTACAGATCATTTCCATGGATATCCAATATATAATATACCATATATTCATATAATTTCATATATATTCCATAAAAAATCATGTTCCAAAGCACCAGCCCCAGTCTTGGTTGGTTTTTACATCTTGGCTTCCAACCCATCTCCAACAAAATCTGCCTTAAAAGTCCCCCGGAATCCCCCGTTTTCGTCGTCGAGTTGGGTCGCCTTTCTCGAAGGTCTTTGATGGTTTCACCACCTTTACCAATGAAAAGTCCCACCTAAAGGCGCCAGGCTAAGCCGGGCGATCGGATGATCACATTTCACCCTTCAAAAAGTAAGGCAAAATGGGGGTATATCATTGAAAAAATATGGGATGTCATATTAAGTTATAGTATGGACATGAATTGTATTGAATTGTTATAGTATGGAAATATCCAACCATACCGGGATGTTATAGATTTGCATGGATCCAGTTGTACCTTCTCAGGATGGGGGCATGATGGGGTTCGACCCTGCCATGAGTTGGGAGTGGACAACTTCTCTCCTCTAGACGACTGGCTGATGTCCAGAGTCTTTTTTTTAGGGCGATGGTAAACTATCCCTATAGTGCATTAATTCCATTTAATTATAGTGCTATATAAATAATACTACCATGTTTATGAACTATAGTGCATTATAGTGCTACATAATACTACCATGGTTATGAAGACAAAAAAAACAATTATTCCCATCAAATCATTTCCACAATATCGATGGCATAAATCCTGACCCTAGGTCCTGCCTCCCTATGGCATGGCTTCAGATGGCAACCTTTTTCGCTTCCATCTCCATGTTTTTGATGGCATGATGGCAATGAAAACCCTATTTGATGGTAACCACCATATCATAGCGAATCAACAGGGTTCAAAGTAAAACCAACAATCATGGTCAAATCCCACTTCAATACCCAACCAACAGACCGACCGACCAACCAAACAACCAACCAGGGTTATATCACATAGCATCTACCCTCTGGTTCTTTAACATAGCTATGGTATAGATGGCCCATAGCAACATATGATTTGGATGATTTACCCTTTAAACATGGTGATTTTTCCAGTTCACTAAAACGTTATATAACTTATAACCAAACAACATTAGCCAACTATAAATGATGTTATAGACTTATATTCAATCAATATTGATATAACCCTATGAATGATCAACATTGATATACCCATAGGATCCATGTATTGTATATGTGCTAACATTGTTGGTATATTGATGGGATCCATGTTACCATAAATAGCATACATGGATCCTATGGGTATTAAAACCATGAAATAAATTACATATTATGGTATATATGCATAGGATATCCCATAAAATTTGTATTTTTGTGGGTATTACCATTATAATTATCCCATTAATGTATATATGATCCATATTCATAGGATATACTTTATTGGTTCATGAATAAATTCACCTACTCAGCACCGCTGAATCCCAGCGGCCAAATCTGCGGAAATCGGCACATCTTCCTGGACGACTTGACGTCAAGTCTTCGGCTGGGCCCCAAAGGGGCTACTCCCCAAAAATAGCTATACATCATGAATGGTGACATTTAAGAAAACACATGGAAACTAATAACAGAATAACATATAATAAGTAAATTTGTCAAACTTATCAACTAGCTACTTCTATTCTGTGGTCAAATGTGGTTAGTCTGATTGTAGCTCCAACTGGCTTGGCTCCAGACGTGGCGGCTAAGATCCACATCCATAAATTCTGCCAATATATATATATGTGCCAATCGAAACCAATCACTGAGTGGTTCGTCATGCTTGCAGCAGCATATATAATGTATGTATGTATATATATATATGTGTGAACCTGGTTCCAATCAGGAAAGTGGAGTGTGTCAAGTTGTGACTATGAGATATTAAGCATAAGCAACATGAGTCACTACTAAACAGAGTGAAGCACAAAGCACCTATAATGGAAACAACATGTTTCTATGGGAAATAACGGGAAACAAATGGGTCCCGTGACTATGGAATGGGGGCTCGTCAGCAATGGAATTTGTTGCTATATACCCAATCTTTATTTCTAATCACCAAGACTAGGGTACCACCCATCGACGCTCCCGGGCCTGGCTTTGCTCAGCCAAGGGGGCACCAGTTGGCGACCATTTGCCTGACTGCTGTGATGTAAAAACATAACACATAGATTAGCTAGTTTGTAAATATGCTGTAACTAGCTAGCGTATGTGTATTATATATATATATATATATATACTATATGTAAATATCACTCCATATATGTATATAATATATATATATATACATATATATATATATTATGAATAGCGGGCAAAAATACTTGTTCATTTTCATGCCGTGCACAAATTAAGGTCGTCCCCTATCGGTTGTGAGCACTTCTGCGTTCTCAGATTTTGAGGCAACTCATGTAAAACATGGGTATCGGTATAGGGTCGTCCCCTAATGAAGGTTTTGCACACGCCTTAGTATTACAATAATTTTGTCGGTTGCTCATATAACAATCTAACTAGTGGGTATCTAACTGGTGAGTTGATGGCAACGAGTTTATTCAGCTAGAACTCACCATTATATACACGTATATATATATATATAAATGTATATAGACATGGGCGTGACCAAGAACAAAATCAGGAAAATGTTCAAACATGCTCAAACAATTTGACTAAGGAGTACCAACCAACCAAACATGACTTGAACTAAAGTTGAAATTGGCATGGTGACCATGCCAAAGGCCATAAATTTTAATCAACAAAGAAGCAAACAATCACACATAGCTTGCCATAGCCACATAGCTTTTACGGGAAAGCCGCCATCACATTGTGGGTACCAACCCACTGATTCTCAGCCATTTAGAGACATTGGTAAGGTCATGAAAATTCAGAAAAACCACCGAGTAACCACATGTAACCACCAGAAATGAATGATTTATGTCAAACCATTGAATATAACTGGAATTGACAAATTGACCAAAAAATGACAATAGATTGGAACTGAATGGAACTGACTATCATTTAAGTAATTCCCCTATTTCAGAATTGACTTATATAATCTTATATACCTTTCGCCTTTGAACTCTCGGGGGTTCCAAAAATATCGGCACAGCCAAACGAACTCTCCGAAGATCTCCAGCGACTCCAACAATGTAACTTGGATATTTTGGCCATTGATTCTTTAGAGTCTTAGTCAGTCTTAGTCAAAAATGGGAGTCCCAAAAAATATGAAAAAAAAAACATAGATATAATTACACGATTTTTTGGACTCTGGAATGACTAACAGCATCTTCCAAACACATAAATTGGTTAAACAAAAACAGAATTAACGCAGAAACTTCCCGATCTATCATCAGTTAGCCCATGAAGCTTGCAGCACTTGCGTGTCCTGGCCCATCCCACGCCCAAGCGACATCCTCTCGCTCGAAAGACTTCCTGAATCACCGCCTCTGTTTTCGCCTCAACGTAGAGATTTCACAGCTGCAAAAAAAGGTCAAGCTTTTGTTGCTGTGAAAAATAGCTATAATATGTTATTATATGTATTCTACGCCCAAGTTATGGCTATGTTAAAAAGGAACATGGTGATCAACCGGATTTTAGGAGTATCCTATTTTGGGACAAACCATGTCTTGTTTCAAGCAGAATAAAGTAGATGCTACCTCCATCAAACGAGAGCAAACATATAACTGCTGTGAACATTCCAAAAAAGTTGGTTGCCCCAGTCTCGCTTATACCTCCTCTGTTCAAAAACGAAACGATAACTTGATGATCTCTTTCCAAGTGCATCCAGTTTCCCTAAACTAAAACCATTCTGGGCTCAGCCAGACTTTGTTCTACTCCAAAATTGCTTTGGGGTGCTTTTAGGGAAGGCACGTTTGCAACACCAACTGCATTGACCAAACAACTAGCACCCCCAACGGGCGGAATCCTGCCAGCTCCTGCGTGTCATTGCGTGTCATTTGCACCCCGAAGTAACGTGTCAAGTGGATTTCAGGGTTTGAACATGTTTGAACCACGCGCCGTTCGAAATATGGGATTTGATGTACATTTCATTGTGGATCATTGTGGTAGCTATGATCACTGGACATTTGAACGATTTTTTTCAAAATAAACACCCATTGTAAGATCAAGAACCCAACAGTCGTTCGGCACCCCTTCGAGGGGCCTGTCATCATGACCAGCCTGTCACCTTTGACTCAGACATGCTATTGAAACCTTGGCGACCCTCCAGAAAGTTGTAACGCCCCTCCTGTTTCAGAAACATGATCCACAGTAAATAATATCTACCCTCTGGTTATTTGTTACATAGCCATGGAAAATCATCACATTTTGTTTTGGTACATCATCTATTTCTATGGACCATCTATACCATGGCGAACTGTAACAGTCATAACCAGATGGTTATATCCCATCTAGAAATCACCATTTTTGTTGGTTGTTTATCCCATTAAACCATCATTTTGTAGTGGGTTATATACCCATAGTTTTCCCATCATGAATAATCATTAATAACCCATTAATAACCCATTAATAACCATTAATAACCCATTAATAACCCATTAATAACCATTAATAACCCATTAATAGTAGCCATGAGGATGCTCCTCTCTCAATCTCTCAACAGCGGAACATATCCCGTCTCTTGGATTTCACCAGATTATCTCAACAGATCTCGGATAATCAAGATATGGTTTCAGATAAAATCATGATAACATGGACATACACATAATAAATATATGGTAATATAATATGATGTACTATGTACACGGCAATATATATATATGGTAATTATACAAATCAATATGAGTCAATCTATATTAATTATATAGTATTGCATAGTAACATTTACAGTTTACTGTATATTCTCACTCCGGGAAACCCGAAACGTGACGTCTGCGATGTCATGCTGGCTGTCAACCATCAACCGAACTTCGTCCCCCAGATCCATGTCAAGTCTCAATGTCTCCAACGACAGAAATACCTCCAGCCGTGGATGTTTCTGGACACAATAACTCCCCCACAAATTTGGGGTTCGCCTTCCATAATGATTTTCCGCAGCTGCTTGTCTAACCATGGTGATTACGCCGATATTTTTTCAATATGGATACATATCCACAGTAAATCCCGAAGCAGATTTCATGGGTTTGGCTTGGGCCTCGGACCTATATCTGTTGGTACCAGTATCACACTCTACAATGATCATGAGTAGGGGATTTAGCAATCACTGCTCAGATGTTGAACCACATGAGCCACTCTTGTTTTCATGAAGACGCGGCGAAAATACTAGGCATATCTATAGGTTTCGTTCTTGGGAGCCTGGTTTCCTCTTACAAAATGAAAGGAAAATCCCTCAGAAACATTGATTTGGTAGGCTGACATCGCTGCTAGCAGTGTCGTCTGGAAACGAAAATGCAACTTTTAAAAAAAAAAAGTGAAGCATGTGGACTTATGTTCGAAAAAATCTTCCAAAATCATCCAAAATCATCCAAAATCCGCATCTATATAAAGGTTTCGTTTTTGGTTTCGGTTTTGCTTGATTTTCTGGCACTTTAGATTTCAGGGAATCTTGTAGGGTACCAAATAATTTAAATCCATGGCTAGACTGCTGCCAACACACGTAAGAACCGTGACATGATGGACAATGGAAATCACCCAAGCCACATAGCCACATAGCCTGCTCTGTCACCAGTGAAATGCGCCTTTTTTTGGGTGTCAAATGAACGTTTAGCCAAGTTTAGCCCATCCTGAAAACCTCTGCTTTCAAATACCTCAATATTGTTAAGCCTAGCGGAAGAATTGGGCATATCTCATTTTTCCATGGCGACAAATCCCACCATAAACCATCATAAACCCCCAGAGAATCCGAAAAAAAAATCCACCATCCGAAAAAAAAAATCCCATCATAAACCATCATAAACCCCTATGGTAAATCCATGCCTCCGACCAAGCGGCTTCCATGTGGCTCGTGCGGCAAGTGATTCACCTTGATATCCGACCCGGTCCTCGATCTCCATCTGTGACACGGACACGTGACACGCTTTTTTCTCCCAGAAATCCATGTTTTCCCAGAAAGATGGTGATTAAGGTGATTTTTTCCCCCACAAGAATGGTGATCTAGTGATCTAGAAAACCATACTTGCCATACTTAAACAACAAAGATCATATAATTTGCCCAATCAAAATGAAGAATTAATATCATTGTGTACAACAAGATTGAAGATTTAGGTAATGACCAAGAACAATCAATGAGTTCAACAATAAACAAGTTGTTGGGAAACCAAAACACTTTTACAAATGGATGATGTTGAAAAATAATGAACAAATCAGTGTCCATTGCCGTGGTCTATTATTATCGGGGCGTACAGGGAGGGGCCCCCAAATGATGGCTAAGTTGGCTTATAAACAGGCTACTGTAACTGTTGGATTGGCCCAGGATTTATCTTTCTATAGTTGGATAAAGTTTTAAACCAACTTATAACCAATTCTCCATCACAAACCCACGGTAAATCCACCATAAATCCCTATAATTTACCCTTCATTAGTCTCCCAATTTGCAGAGCGCTCCTGCTGATGACCTCTCTGATGGTCGAACCAGCTTTGCCAATCCTAGGTTAACAGATCTGGAGACCAGGATAATTGAAAGCTGAAGCGGAAGATTGATGGAGATTAAAGCAATATGATGCAATACGATGAATTCCAGTCTTATGCGTCCATGATTATTGATAAATGATGGAAATGGATATTAGGTTGTATATCTTCATGGATAATGTACGATAATGTACTATGAATGACCATTCTGGCTGATTGCGCAGAACACCTGCAATAAATTTGCGCATGAAAAACATCCACCTTAATGAATCACTCCGAAAAAGATCACGCTTCCTCCACACCTAAAAGGTCTGGTTCAGGACATTGAATTTCAAAGCCCAAAACAAGGCCAACAAGGTGCGAATTCATGATACTTAAAAGGTACCAAACATCCGATTTTTTTCTGATGTAGCCAACCTGAGAGCCTGATTCAAAGATTATTCGTTGGTTTAAGTCATAGTAATACTAGATGGCCTATGTAATGCTGTACATAGTGCTGTATATATATATATACACCTAATTTTGTAATATGTTGTATACGTACTATACTGCTACATCTATTCATAAATAAAGATGTATATAGACAGTTTTGATTTAGGCAAGTCGGGTTTACTTACGCATAAACTTAAAATTGGGCTTATATATGGGACAAGCCACCAAACCCATATGCTCCATGTATGGTATATTTCCCTACATGACTGGATATATGTCAATATGTTTGCATTTTTTTCAGCACAAACGGATCATCACAGATAAATCAACGAAAGACAATGCTTAATAACTCATGGCCCACTCCTCTTGAACGTATTCAAATAGCAACCATAATTTACCCGCTCCTGGCCCACTTCCAAAACTGACCTACGGATCTGGATCCACAGATTTGGCTGTACGTTACCCACGACACCATATTTTCTGGTGTGTTAATATATGTATCAATATGTACCCTCTGGTAAACGTTTACATAGCTATGTAAAATCTCCAATTGGAATTTGGAATAGGTTTTTCTCAACTGTTAATGAGCCATTTCAATAGCGTTAAATTAGCAGAGGGTATCCTAAAATCACAGGCCCACCACAAAAACATCACCAGAAATCTATAGCAAAAACATCTTGAGATTTTGGATTGTTATGTACCCGATGACATCTCACTACGGGATCCCTCCTGTTCCATACGAATCCCATCTAATCCCAGTAGATCCATTATCTTCCAGAAACCTAGTTATAATCGCATATATTCCGTGAAAACTTGTCATATCCCAATGTTTACGGTCAACCTCATTTTGGTTTGCTAAATCCAGAATTTTTGTATGACAAACTAAATTGAACATATAGTCCTATTATATCATAATATGATATCCTCACTATGTGCCCAATATTGCCTTCACCAATTGTGGTTGGTCATATCCCATGACATATCTCCAATATTTACCGATGGTCGGTGGTGACATACCTGTCTGAAAATACCACCACATCCAATGGTAAACCCATTTAGAGGTTCCCAGTCGTCATGGGGGTACCCCAGTCATCACCATAGACAATACGAAGCCATGGCCTAATGACTTAGATCATTTGGGATACGCCAATGATATTTTAGACCCCCCCATTTTCAAACACACCTTTGTCTGGTGGGTGGTATACCTACTCCTCTGAAAAATATGAAAGTCAGTTGAGTCAGTTGGGATGATTATTCCCAAACCACCAACCAGTTGTGGTTCCGAAACGTTGCAAACAAAATCAGACCGAGACGCAGCACTCGGATGAGATGCGCAGGGAGATCAATGACTTTGTGCCCTGACGCTATAGTGATAAGCTGTAAACACGAATATCAACATGCGGGTTTAACCAGTTTACCAAGATTTTCCTGGTGGAAATACGTTCTATACATGTCATTCTTAAATAACATATCATTAACAAAAGGGGGTAGTCTCCCTGCCTGTTTTACACGGAAAAATGGTGGTTAACCATCAAAGTGTGAGGCACACGGTTTTTGGCGAAACCCCTCAGCCCCTGGCCTTCTCTGCTGCAGTGACCCACTGGCATCACTCGACTGGTTTGACTGGTCGTGAATTGAAACTTGTCTTTTTTTTTGGAGGCTAATTACTATACCCATCTGCGCCATGGTGCTGGAATATTTACCAACATTTACCCCGCAAATGGCCCAGTGTTGTAGGTAAATAATGGTAAATATCCTCTGGTAATTTAACATAGCTATTGAAAATGGCCATTTATAGTGGATTTTCCCATGAAAAAATGTGATGTTCCATAGTTATGTTAGTTTACCAGAGGGTATACTATTGGGCCTAGCCATGATCCAAGACAACCAACTCAAACTATCCACTGACGCTGACGCCACAGGTCATCCAAAATATCTCAACATACGTCAGATGGAGTAAGAGTTTTCCTGAGCATGGGATATATATATATAATATTTAATTATATAAATATTATATATACAGTACATCATTATATATCCGTACATCCCCCGAAAATATAAAGTTAGGGCTACCGAATTTTCAAACGCGATTCCACCCACTCGTCATCCACCCGAAGGCGCGCCTTTGGGTTGGTCCGGGTCGTTCTTTTTGGACACTGCGGGGGGTGAAGCTGTGGAAGCCGTTGAAGTTCTGGGTCGCGTTGAGTCGTTCTTCAAGGCTTCGACCATATCCTGACATTTTTTGATAAGTCATGGAATTTTGGATGTATAACTGGTTGGTGGTATACCTACCCTTGTGGTTAATATCCTGTTAATAATGATTAATATATGGTTATATTATATGGTTGATGATGGTTAATAACCTGGTTGATGGTTGACCTACCCCTCTGAAAAAATATGACAGTCAGTTGTTCACACAAGTAGTAGTCAGTTGGGATGATGACATTCCCATGTCATATGGAAAAAAAATGTTCCAATCCAACCAGTGTATGTGGTAGATTTTAAGCCACTTACTCATCACTTAGTGAATCCCATGGCCTATCTGAAAAAGTTACCCACCCTGGGGCCCCTATTGGGCTGGTTGGCTCCCCCGACATATCCAGAGATGACAAGAGTGGTGGGTGTTGCCTTTAGATTTTGTGCTTGATGTGAATTCATTGTGTTGTCAAAGTGGGTAAAGTTTATGTGTACATGAAGAGATATGACATTTTTGCAACACGTATACAATTACACTCAAAATAACTTTCAAAAGCGTGTGCTCGAGTAAAGTTATTATAGTATGTTATAGCATGTTTTCAATCAACAGCGTTGAAACACCATAGTGGGACAAACATCTCTGACACCACCTCTGGTGTTGTCCTTTTAGGCTCTTAGGCTGCGATCAGGATGCTCAGAGAAAATCCCAAAGCATGCCAATGGAAACTCATCATTTCATTTACTGTTCAATGGAAGCTGTGCCAGATTCCACAACGGTGGGGCATTCATATCACTGAAAGCCAATGATCTTCTAGGAATTATGACTGAAATCTTCAGTTTTACAAGTACCAAGGTGCCAAGATTGAACCAGCCCACGCAAAGTCTCCCTGCAAAGGCATGTACTGCCTGAACCAACCAATATCAGAGCTTGATAATTAAGAACAATGCATCCCCCAGCAAAACTTGGGAAGTTTCAACACGTCTAATCACCATAATCTCAGACTAAACATGACTAAACCATGTTTGAAGACCATCAATCTGATCACGACTCCCACATGTGACATCTGATGGCCCACAGCTACTTTTCCAAGACACACCTGTCATACCCCCCATTGAATTTCCCGCCCAAATCATGAGATCCTGTGGACCAAAGAACCCCCGTGGCCTTTCACGGTTTCCAGCAATCATTTAAGGTTCTGAAAATGAGGTAGCCATAGGTAGCCCTAAATTTCATGGTCTGCTGTCTTTCTCCCAACATGTGTTGAGGGTATGCCCCATTGGGACAAACCGTTTTGGTTTTGCTTCATTTTGGTTGTCATGAGATGGGATTGGAAACAATATCAGGCAGCTCAGATTCCTCGGAATGGTACAAAAAACTGCCAATTCACATGGATTCCCATCATGGATCAAGTTTTCATACGGCAAACTTAAGCCAGTATACTCGTACCGTACGACCCTTTTTAAATCAACAATCATACCAGGGGTCAACACTAGTGTGGGTAAAACAATCCAGTCATCACCTTTTTTATGTGGTATGGTTAGCATTCCCAATCAATTTTGTGGGCTGGTTGGTGGTTATACCTACCCCTCTGCAAAATGATGGAGTTCGTCAGTTGGGATGATGACATTCCCAATATATGGAAAAATCATCCATTCATGTTCCAGTCACCACCATTCCCAGTATTTGTGGTAGATTTTCTTACTCATCAATTAGAAAGTTAGGATGATGATTATTCCCAATATATGGAATGTTCCAAACCACCAACCAGGTATTCATATGTATTCATTATTTTCAGCCAAATGGGATGATTGTTCCCAATATATGGAACAATAAAAACACATGTTCCAAATCACCATTCCCAGATATTCCCAGTTTTTGTGGTTTATGACATCAACTGGCGCCAAGTCACTTGCATCCAGGCCGGTGTGGTAGAATCATCCCATTTGCTTCGGGGCGCAGGGGGTGGTTCCAGTAAAGTTTCATCACCTGGGCAGGAAATGACCTTCGGGAGTCGTTCTTTTTTTGGGGATTTTGATGGGGAAAAATTGATGTATAGACTCGGATAATGTTGGAGAACATAGGGAATAGAGGGTCGAACCATCTCTTTTGATCTTTAATGGGAGTTATAAAGCCTAGTGAACCCTATCTTTTTTGTGCTTTTTTTCCATACAGGATGTCACCGACACTCTGAATCTTGGACGTGTCAGAACATGTGGGGGCTACCCCCCAAATGGTGATTTTATGACATTTTTAGGACTAATAGATGTTTGGGGGTACCGCATTTTCAGACACCATTCAGACACCACTTGGAGTGATGAAGGGACCAGGAGATGACACCCAAGAAATTCATAAATCTGATGGCGAAATCACTAAATGTGTCTGAACATATCTCCCAAAATGATCTGGAGATGGGTCAAACCCCTGGTATACCTCCAAAAGTTCATTGGTGAATGGATGGTTATTCCCCCAACTATGGTAATTGCCCCAGCTGCCGGGACCCGCACCTTCCTTGCTGCTCTTCTTCCGCTTCCGCGAGCGGCTTCTCTTCCTCCTCCGCCGCCGCGACGTGGAACCTGAGGAAACAAACGGTCGGAGACAGGTTCCAAAAGGCGGAAACGGGTGGCACCCATGGTGTGGCAAACTGCGAAGAATTGATGGTTAATAGATGTTAATAGTGATATAATGAGCTCATAATGGTGATATATTCTGATATTAAATGCAATATTAATGAATATTTATATAAGCAGCAACATGTCTGAGAATTGGGTATCCCCCCAATTATGTCTATTCGATAGGGAAAATGAGTCAATTGATTGGAAGTTACTTATTTTGAGAAAAACCCACATGATCATGAATGTATAATGGCCAATCTTCAGATACACTGTTACACTACCCTCAAGCATGCTGTGCAATAAATATATATAAATATGACATATGAAAGCATGATAAAGCATGCATCACACACATATGATTATAGAGCATGAAACTACCCATGTTTACCTTTGTCTATAGTCTTTGTAATCTCATGTCCTCCCATGGAATAGTCCAGTATCATCGACATGGGGAATCACTTTTATACCTCTTGTGGGAGCCATGAAAAAACGTTTCTGGCCCCGGGGAGCTCCAAGAGCCGCAGACGGAGATCATATTCAACCGTTGAAGTCCCAGAACTGCTTTTTTCGCAATTTTTCTACAGGAAAACCCGGAAAGCCCCAAGATTTTTCGGGAGACAATCTGGTCCTGTAGATTTATCCGCAGCTAAACCCCTCCATGGATATCGCAGCTAAACCCCTCCATGCAGCTGGTCGATGATCCCCCGACAGGTCGGCCAGGCCACTACTTCGCCCACTTCGCCCACTTCGCGAACGCGAACGCCTGGCCATGGGAAAATCCCTGGAACCAATTTTTGGAACCAATCCCTAAAACCAATTGGTACCAGGATTTCTTTTGAAAAGGTAAGATTTCCAGGAAAACCCCACAGTTTCGAGAGAAAAAACATGGTTTTCAACCGCAGATTTTCCCCAAAACCTAGGACCACACTATGGACCTGGCACATTCAAGATGGGCATGGGAGAAACGCAAAAAATGGAAAGTTAGTAGGTGGGTCATAACCCACCCACGAACTATCCCCGATGATGATCCAGTCAAACTAACTAGTTAACTTAGTTAACTAACTCCAGCCAAAGTATATATATATATATATATATTATATATAAGTATGATATGTTCATAATAATGTCCAACATTATGTTCATGGAGTATACCTGTTTCTACCACCCATAAACATGGTAAACATGGGGGGGTACAAAAAACAGCTAAGACGCTTGTGGCTGTGGCTGGGCTGGCTGGGCGAGTCGTTGGGCAAGTCCTGGGAGCGCGAGTAGTTGACCTACCATTGGTTGGTGGTGGAGCCCTACCATTGGTTGGTAATATACTGTTAATAATGGTTAGATATTAATGGTATATATTATATGGTTCATTACTGTTTATATACATTAATGGTTATATAAATATTAATGGTTATATTATATGGTTCATGACACTAATGATGGTTAATAATAATCTGCTTGGTGGTTTCAACCAACCCCTCTGCAAAATGATGGAGTTCGTCAGTTGGGATGATGACATTCCCAAAACAAATGGAAAAGTCATCCATTCATGTTCCAGTCACCACCAACCAGATAACCATATCACCTCATGAAAATAACCTTATGTTTTCATAAAGGATGGGGAAACTTATGTCCGACTCTCCGTGATTCCACTGAACCTCCCTATATGTCCAAACTCAAAGGACTGTCTCTGATCCCAATGGAGCACATGTTAAATAGTTCAATGGCAATTGGTTATTTCTGTGTAAAACCTGGTATGCATACCTGGTATGCATTTTGTGGACCAACATAGGTAATGCATTATCGGGCATTAGATATATGTAATATCATGTATCTTGAAAGGTTAACTCTAATATAGATCCTATTTTGAAAACTATGTTTGTTGGTTACTATATGTTATTATACCTTATTATGCCCCGAAATGATTTATGATGTTGTCTGGCAATAGGGTACCCCTAAATCAATTGGTAAATCACGATTTCCCATTGAAATGACAATGGCACTAGTATACCAGTATCCCCGCTATGTTCAGTCACACCTAAGTATCATATCAAGTTGCTTATATATTATCCGTTACCATCATATCCCAATTATTAACCATCAATTGCTGGTATTGTAACCAGATGTCAATACAATCATATCCGAATTGCTACTGTACCATCATACCCACAAATTGCTATTGCCGGTCACACACAACAATTATCTCAATTGCTGGGTAATTCCATACACATCTATGGATAATGCTTGATGATTAATGCGTGGTTACTCATGGTTAATAAGTTCCTATTCCAGTATCAACCATCAATTGGACTTCAGCAACCCGATGATATATATATATATATTACATATATATATAGAGATACAATTAAACCATATTCCCATGTGCGAAAGCAAATAAACATCTTCAAACAAGATGATTCGGAAATGTTCAGAAATTCCCATCCAGTCAGTTGAGGAGAAATGGACAACTTTTTACTGGTGCAAAGCGGGCGTCACATTCCCATCCATTCCCTGCTAAGCTCATGGCCATCATCTGGTTGGTGGTTTCTGACCTTTAAAACAATAAACAAAAAATAGGTTAGGAACATCCATAATCCAAGGGGGTTCCTTAAGACATATATTTTCAAACATGAATCAAACCATATCAAACCCCATGTAACCCCTCATAAAGATTCTTTACATTTCTTAACAATATAGGGCTTAGTCACTAAATAGGTTTCCCTACCACGTGAGGCCCCCCAGTTATAAGTTATAAATGCCATAAACCATAGTTATTCGAGTTATGTGCACCAACTTAGCTATCGAACGGGGGCCTCACATTGTACTAAATACCAATTGTTACCCGTTGTAACCCCTTTTTAAACAACGGATCGACGTTCGACGACCGGCCAGGCCAGTCGTCCTTCATGAATTTACTCAGCGCAGCGGAGGCTGCAGCCTTCACCTCCGCATCGCCTGGGACGCGGCGGACACGGCCAACAAACAACGCGCTTGGAAAACGATGGGGAAACGCGTCAACCCCTTTTATTTATTTCAAACATGTATCATCCCAACCACCTTCAATATATATATAGCCCTCGTGAAGCTTCGCTTTGGCACTTTGAACTGCCCGTATATTTGATAGACATGCACCTTCAACCCTCACACCTGTGGCTATAATTTTCATTTTTTTGCTGGTGCGCTCCAGAGTATCAAAAATTATTTGAAAACATATTTACAGTAAAATATTCTTGAATGATTGGTTTAGATCAAGCGCGTTGCAATTTCTATATAGAATTTGAACTGAAACCTGTTTGTGTTTCCGCAGCCTAGACCAAACCCCTACAGGGGTGCATCTACACAGGGAATCATCTGAATCATATCAATTTTTCAGAGAAGGCAACACTTCTCAATCCGCATATAACATGTGTTTAATCATGTTTTTTTGATTTTTCATGGTGAAATCTCCTGTAAAACCCACCATTTGTTGCTGCTCCAAGGCACCCAAGGATGGCCCTTGAGGGCCCCTGGGCGGAGCGAACGGAGCGCACGGCGCAGCCACAGGCGCCGGAAAGGCGGTGAAGGCCGCCGCGCTCGGGGCGGGAGGAGCTCCTGAACAGCTACAGATAATAGAATCCATAGTTACTACATTATAGTTCATTTGGATCATGAATTTGGAACAATGAATTTGTGGATAATGAGCGAGAATTGAACGAATGAAATCACCATTATATTGTTGTTCCCTCCGACGGGGTGTTCACGCGCACACACACTGCTGAATGTGCATTTTGTACTGTTTTTTACAGTGTTTTCTGCTTCTCTACAATGCTGCTCTGAAAGGGGGGGGAGGGGGGGGCAGGAACAACTGATGTAACTGATGGTACAGGGGGGGGATGTTAACGTTCCATGTAACTTGCTCACGTTGTTGATGCTACGCCACGCTGGGGTGGGGGGATGTTAGCTGACTTCTTGTTCAACTAGCCAAACTTCTGACTCAGCAAAGATGACAAACCAAGTCGGCCGCGCGTGAACAGGCCGTCGACCGTTGTTGTTTGATTCTCCTATTTTATCCCCATTAGTGCCAATTAAATCCAACTAAGTCTGTCCACTTCCCACTAAATCATCATGAAATCTAATTAATTCCCATTGAATCATCATCAAATCCCACCAATCATGATTAAATCATGATTAATTTCCATTAAATCATAATTAAATACTATTAAACCCCATTGATTCCAGGAAAAACATCATTAAATCCCATTAATTCATCATTAAATCATCGCTAAATCACATGAGGTCATCATTAAATCATCATTAAATCCTGTAAATCCCATTCCTAATGGTCATTAAATCCCAGTAAATCATAAAATTAGCCTCTGGTAAATTCACAGTTGGACCCTGACAATCACCAATTTTTACAAAAAACTCATCTAAAAAAAAACTATCTGGCAGGGTCTTCATGTTAATTTACTGGAGGGTATATGGATTTGTGGGAACATTATATAGAAATCTAGGGGATTTCCAGGGATTCTGGTGGAAAAACTTGCGGTGGAAAATCACCATGCCGTAACGGCTCCTGGCATCACAACGTGATGTGTTGGATGGGCTCCTGGCCTCAGAGCACGTTGAACAGAACAGTTATGGCAAGCAACTCTATGAGTATCATATATATATAGTAATATGCGCAATGGCCATGTTTATTTTGTTTTTCATTTTATATATTTCATAAATATATATATAATATGTATGTATGATATTATCATATGCATACCATATTGTATCAGTATATCATACCATACAATTGTAATTGTAATATGTATATATATATATGTATATTTATCTATGAAAATGTTTACAATTTATAACATGGGTCTCTCTGATAATGGGCTATACCTTCTAAATGGCCATTGAATGGGGAAAATGTTGACTATGCAATGGATTTAGAGGTACCATATTTTCAGACAAACCCATATGCAAATACATTAATTAGTAATACCGTGTATATACACATATGATTTTTCAAAATATGTGTAATTACATTTTATTATATATATAACATAATAAACAAGTACACATGTATTTTTCATCCAAGCGGATCATCGTGCGGATAGCCGTGTCGATTGGTTTCTTTTTTAGGATTGGTTTCAGTAATTCCCCAAAAGATAGAACTATACTTACTATAGAACAATAATCCCCCAAAAGATATGGGGATTACCTATTTTTTTCCATAGATACCTATATATTCTATTGGGATACCTACCTATACCTACCTATAGGTTATGGAACTAACAAGTTTTTTCAATGGGATGACATATAGGAATATCTATGGGGAATGATAGAACTATGGGATAATCTATAACTATGGCAGTTCACTGAACCTATCTTTTGGATTGTTTTGGGGCGTTACTATGCGTGAAATTTCAGGGGAGAATCGTCCAATGTTTGCAAAGCAAGCAAACCAGGAATTCGTATCTAATGGACTCTGACACGAAGCAACATAGCAGCTGGATTTAACAAAAGGAAAAGCACAGCCACATTCAATATTGTCCTTTTCAGGCAAGTAGTGTTGCCGCTTTGGTATACAAAATTGTTGTATCATCACCGTGGAAAAGGACATCGCCCACATTAAACAATTGTGGTCCCGATACAGCCACCCAAACACGATGCAAACACAGGTTCACCCCAGTGATGGACAAGGAGGTCCCTGAGTTACTCAACAGCCTCTGAGAAGTGGTCTCTGATCAAACATGTTTGGGGCATGTTGTCCCAATCAGATTAATAAGTACTATAAAATACTATAAATATATAATTTATAGGTAGTCATAATATGTCAAGAACATCGATGAACCAACCCACATCTTTCACTGCCTCCCTCCCTGCAGGCCAGAGTCTGGATTTGAGGAAAGGCAACCTGAGGTGAAAATGAAAGGACAACCCAATGATAAAATCCATAAATAGAATTAAATAGATATATCACCAATGAACCCAATAAATATTTTAGATTATTTTAGCATGATATTCCCAATATATCACCATGATATCCTCAAAATGATGACCTGCGCTGGAGACCAATCTTCCTCACAAGACAGTCCTGAAAAATCGGCCCGGAGATAGGCACACAAATCCCACATGAGCAATGGTCAAAAACTGACAAAATGGGTTGTTTAATATTCTGGGAGTGGGATTGATGTGGACCCAAGAATACACAGTCCCCATCACCATAAATGGGTGCTGGAAAAAACCATTCCCAAATGGTAGGTTGACTATTAGGTGTACCACATTAATCTCATAACATCCCAGAACTAATCCCTTCTTCCTTTCGCTCTAAATACACCCCTATTCACATAATCATTAGTTTAGTATTAGGGAGAAGGGATAAAATACCAACAATCCAATGATATCTCATTAAATCCCCGTAACATCCCAAACTAAATACCCTCTGAAAATTTAACATAGCTATTGAAAATGTCCATTTATAGTGGATTTACCCATTGAAAATGGTGATTTTCTCTAGTTATGTTAGTTTACCAGAGGGTATCAACTTATTCAAAATCCCAATCATTCTCCCAGGTATACTCCCACGGCAAGCCACTGGCGTCTCAAAGGTCGGTGGTGGAGGCGGCTGAAGGCCCAACGCGCCCAGTGGTGGCAACGAGCTGGGCGGTGGTGGTGGGCTAAAGGCCTGCAGAAAAATGCGGTGGCTTTGCTCGGTGATTTAATGGTGATTTAATGGTGATTTAATGGTAATTTAATGGTGATTTAATGGTGATTTACTGGTGATTTAATGGTGATTTAATGTAATTTAATGGTGATTTAATGGTGATTTACTGGTGATTTAATGGTGATTTAATGTTGATTTACTGGTGATTTACTGGTGATTTAATGGTAATTTAATGGTGATTTACTGGTGATTTAATGGTGATTTAATGGTAATTTAATGGTGATTTAATGGTGATTTACTGGTGATTTAATGGTGATTTAATGTTGACTTACTGGTGATTTACTGGTGATTTAATAATGATTTACTGGTGATTTAATGGTGATTTAATGGTGATTTAATGGTGATTTAATGGTGATTTACTGGTGATTTAATGGTGGTTTACTGGTGATTTAATGGTGATTTAATGGTGATTTACTTGTGATTTAATGGTGATTTAATGGTAATTTAATGGTGATTTAATGGTGATTTACTGGTGATTTAATGGTGATTTAATGGTGATTTAATGGTGATTTAATGGTGATTTAATGGTGATTTAATGGTGATTTAATGGTGATTTAATGGTGATTTACTGGTGATTTACTGGTGATTTAATGGTGATTTACTGGTGATTTAAAGGTGATTTAAAGGTGATTTAATGGTGGTTTAATGGTGATTTAATGGTGGTTTAATGGTGATTTAATTGTGATTTCATGGTGATTGAATGGTGATTTAATGGTGGTTTAATGTTGATTTACTGGTGATTTACTGGTTATTTAATGGTGATTTAATGGTGATTTAAAGGTGATTGAATGGTGATTTAATGGTGATTTAATGGTGATTTAATGGTGATTTAATGGTGATTTAATGGTGGTTTAATGGTGATTTACTGGTGATTTACTGGTGATTTAATGGTGATTTAATGGTGATTTAATGGTGATTTAATGGTGGGTTTAATGGTGGTTTAATGGTGATTTAATGGTGATTTAATGGTGGTTTAATGGTGGTTTACTGGTGATTTAATGGTAATTGAATGGTGACTTAATGGTGATTTACTGGTGATTTAATGGTGATTTAATGTTGATTTACTGGTGATTTACTGGTGATTTAATGGTGATTTAATGGTAATTTAATGGTGATTTAATGGTGATTTAATGGTGATTTAATGGTGATTTAATGGTGATTTAATGTTGATTTACTGGTGATTTACTGGTGATTTAATGGTAATTTACTGGTGATTTAATGGTGATTTAATGGCAATTTAATGGTGATTTAATGGTGATTTACTGGTGATTTAATGGTGATTTAATGTTGATTTACTGGTGATTTAATAATGATTTACTGGTGATTTAATGGTGATTTAATGGTGATTTAATGGTGATTTAATGGTGATTTAATGGTGATTTAATGGTGATTTAATGGTGATTTACTGGTGATTTACTGGTGATTTAATGGTGATTTAATGGTGATTTAAAGGTGATTGAATGGTGATTTAATGGTGGTTTAATGGTGATTTAATGGTGGTTTAATGGTGATTTAATTGTGATTTCATGGTGATTGAATGGTGATTTAATGGTGGTTTAATGTTGATTTACTGGTGATTTACTGGTTATTTAATGGTGATTTAATGGTGATTTAAAGGTGATTGAATGGTGATTTAATGGTGGTTTAATGGTGATTTAATGGTTGCTTAATGGTGATTCAATGGTGATTTAATGGTGATTTAATGGTGATTTAATGGTGATTTAATGGTGATTTAATGGTGATTTAATTGTGATTTAATGGTGGTTTAATGGTGATTTAATGGTGATTTAATGGTGATTCAATGGTGATTTAATGGTGATTTAATGGTGATTTAATGGTGGTTTAATGGTGATTTACTGGTGATTTAATGGTGATTTAATGGTGATTTACTGGTGATTTAATGGTGGTTTAGTGATTTAATGGTGACCATATGATGGTTTTATCGCAGAAAAATGCGTTTATTGGAACAATCTGGGGTTAATCCAAGTTTACACCAGAAAAAACGGGTTTACCCAAAACATGTAGAGCTGAACATGGTTTAAGCAACAAATGGGGTTTCGAGTAACTGAAAGGGACGGCAACACCAAAGGGAACGCAACCAAAGAAATTCAAATTGTGATTTCATCAACGAATAGTGGCAGCATTTCAGTAAAGCAAATGATAGTTGAACGAACCAACATTCTGTCAAAATTAGTGATGAAAAAAAATGAACCAGAACCATATGGGATTTCAGCCTATGAGAAAATTACCAATAATTTAGGGTTAGATATCGGAATTGAACAAACAGACACATGGGATTCAACTTCAACCGTTAACCAACAAAACATGAAGGCTTTAAGAACTATGTTGGATCCATCCATTTATCAATTTGCGTGTTTGACAAAAAACACTCCGAAAACTTTTGATATTCATCATTCATAAGTCCCTAGAGTTTGGTGTTTTCTAACAGGTTTACCCTATGGCAAACGTTGCAAACAGCTGTGGTGGCCTGTGGGATGGCCGGATGGCCATGATGGCCATGATGGCCATGCGGCAACGGCGCATCCCACATGCTGATGTGGCGCAACCCGCGCGGGAGAGAACTTCTCTTAATTGCTATGTTGATTATGTTGACATTGTCAGCTGTTTTGATGAAGATCTTCACTGCTTCAAACTCTAGTTTTGTGTAATTTGTGAAGAAAAGGTGGGTTTTGGGTTTGTCAACTGGTTCAAGTAGCTCCATTGCCTGGCCCATTTGGGCACTGAAAAAATCGATAGTCGATTGAGATCATCATTCCAGGTCGCATGATAGCTGAAACTTCAAACTCACTCAGCAAGGACACCAGTACTTTACCCAAGTATGATTTTTTGTTCCAAGGGGTTCTATTTGAGTACCCAATTTACATCAATTTACAAGCTGCAAAGGCAGCTGTCACCAGCGATGGTGAAATCACTCTGAATCCCAATGTTTGATGGTTGAATTTCCCTGGAAACAGCTGCATTAACCCAGGAAGAAAATAAGGCCATGCTTGCGGTGCACTAGGTACATATGACCCAATCAATGGGGAAAACCTTAGGCGTAAACACGCCTCACTTACGTCGCACCCATCAGAATCTCTGGGGATTCTCGGGGGCGAATACAACTATTGACCATAACAATAACAGTATTATCCTGGTTAATGGTTGAGCCCTACCCCTCTGAAAAATATGAGTTCGTCAGTTGGGAGTATGACATTCCCAATATATGGAAAGTCATAAAATTCATGTTCCAAACCACCAACCAGTTAGTTGTATGACTATTGGTCAATAACAACTATTGACAATAATAGTATTTTTAGTTCTATTGTTATTGTTCATACAACTCTAAATATAATACTTCGGCGCGACTTTTGGGGACCCCCTGCCAAACAGAAACATGGTCTCTTCAAGCATCAGGACTTGCAGGGACATTCAAAAAGGGAGATTAATCACTTGTGCACATATGTATATATACATATATATATATGTATTATACGTATATGTATATTACATATATATATATAATGTATAAATAATGTATATATATATAATTATAATCATACGTATGTATAAATTATGTATTTACATATTAAATATATATATATATATATATATATGTAACCCCAAACGTCCCGGATCCTTGCAGTATGAATTGATCTATCCCTGCAGACTCACCTCGTTTTATGCCCCGTATGAATCGGTGCGGAAAACCAGTCGACCACTGCAGCTGTGCCAGTTGATGCAACGAGCAGACTCGTGGTGCCTGCCGTATACTCAAGAGCAGATATATGTCGTGTAATTAAATAAATATATATATATAATTATATTATATATATATATATAATTATATATATATTATATATATATATATATAAAAAGCCCAACAAGAAACCCTAAGGTTACAAGATTCATGTAAACAACTGCAAACAGCACATTGGATTGGGGTTTATCACATTAACCGGCCGCACACCCACAGCATGGTCGATTGGAGTGAACTTCGCCACGTCGCGCGACGTGGTGCAGATCACAGGTGCACCAGTGTTGCTTGGTTAGGCCCGGAGGCGCAAACCTTCCCAGCGCAATATCTCGAGTCCCGACACCTGAGCTGCAAAAGATTGAGGTGCTTGGTGGATGTTCCATTGACCTGGTCCATGACCAGAAGGTAAGTTGGACTTGGGGAACTACGAACAAGAGAAAAAAAATAACTACCCTCTGGTAAACTAACAGTTGGCTATTGAAAATTACCATTTATAGTCGATTTACCCTTAAAAATGGTGATTTTCCATAGTTACGTTAGTTTACCAGAGGGTACATGGTCAACTACATAGATGCTTCTCTAAAGAAGGGCAAACGTTGGTGGGATATGACATATTCCTGCCGTAAATCACGGTGAGAGATGAAAGCATGAAGTAACCAAACGTTGCCCAATGTTGGGAGATACTCAATCGTGTCATGCATGAAGCTGTCTATATAAACCTTGTTCCAATCTCTTCAATCCTGCTGATACTAGAGTGGTCAATATCCATGGTTAGTCACCAAAATAAATAAGTACCCTAGATCAGCTGGGTTTAGATCAGAAGACTTTGTGAACCCCCATGCGCATAAATAAACTCAAAATAACTTAAAAACGCATTAAAAACACTGTTTCACATATTTAAGCATGTTATCCCATTAAAACGCATTTTTTTAAATCATTTTGTTCATTTTATCTCATTGTATCTCATTTTTTATTTGGTTGGGGTACAAATGGGTATATACAAATATAAATTGGTGGATTATATATTATCTGAGGGACATGTGATACCAAACGTGTTATTTCTGGTGATTTTTTGAGTTCATTAATCACATCTTTATATTTTCGGTGTTGTGTGCATTTCTGGTAGGTAACCTTAATAAATAATCTAAAATGTCTCTGTTTATACTTCCATCTTTTCCACCCGTTCCTGATATATAAATAAAGTGTCTTGCCTGTCTTATATAATCCCGATGGGCTTCTGTATGCATTTGTCAATCCGTGTCTGTCTTCTGTTGCTTTTGTGTTGGCTATGTTCCTTTCTTCTTTATACAGTGTTGTATTTTGTCTGAATTGCTCATTAAGATTTCTTGCAAAGTTGTTCATCTTCTCATCTAAGTCTCTTTGTTTCTTGTCCGTGTCGTTCATCAACTCTTCTCTTCCTTGACGCATTAATTCATCAAATGCTACTCTACCTATTCTTTTTGCGAATATATAATCTCATCTCTTCTCTTGTTAATACATGTTCTATTGCTTCACTTCCCATAATTCTCTGAACAACATCTCTCTCAAACTGCCTTCCCACCTGTCTCAATGCATTAGTCATTGCTATTCTTCCAACTCCTGCTACAACTCCAATCATTTATTTTTATATTAATGTTTGATAAAAATCATTTCTAATAATAGATCCAATCATGAGTCATGAGTAATAGATAAACATATAAAACTATTTTTGTAGATAGTAAGTATCGCAATGCTCAATCAAAATCTTCATCTGACTTTTCAGTGGAGTTAAACGAAAACTCAGAAACACCAGAGGAAACAAAACTCTATGTAACTGATATTTCTATTCCAGCGGTGTGGAAATCTACAGAGGTGGGCTTCTATGAATATATTTATGTTGTGGTCATCATTGCCAACGGGTTCAGCAAAGGAAGCTGCTGCGTCCTGCGAATCCCTGAAAGACAAATGACTGCAGCAATAAATTCAACAATCACATGCAATATATAATCAAAAAACATGAAAAAAACAAAAAAAACATTTTTTTGGTGGTTTCGCACCTTTATTTTTTCATGCTATCATCAAGTTTGAGATTTTTTGAGATTTTTTGGGTTTTTTTGAGATTTTTTGAGATTTTTTGATTTTTTTGAGATTTTTTGAGATTTTTTGTTAAACATAATTTACTTTTTTGCGAGATTTTTTGAGATTTTTTGAGATTTTTTGAGATTTGTTATTTTCATTTTGATTTCTTTCTTGTGATTGTTTCATGTTTTAATCACAGTTTACAATAATATTACCTAAATATACCCTAATATTTTGACTAATGTATCGCCATTGAAGACCACAACATAAATATATTCATAGAAGCCCACCTCTGTAGATTTCCACACCGCTGGAATAGAAATATCAGTTACATAGAGTTTTGTTTCCTCTGGTGTTTCTGAGTTTTCGTTTAACTCCACTGAAAAGTCAGATGAAGATTTTGATTGAGCATTGCGATACTTACTATCTACAAAAATAGTTTTATATGTTTATCTATTACTCATGACTCATGATTAGATCTATTATCAGAAATGATTTTTATCAAACATTAATATAAAAATAAATGATTGGAGTTGTAGCAGGAGTTGGAAGAATAGCAATGACTAATGCATTGAGACAGGTGGGAAGGCAGTTTGGGAGAGAGGTTGTTCAGAGAATTATGGGAGGTGAAGCAATAGAAACTGTATTAACAAGAGAAGAGATGAGATTATTCGCAAAAAGAATAGGTAGAGTAGCATTTGATGAATTAATGCGTCAAGGAAGAGAAGAGTTGATGAACGACACGGACAAGAAACAAAGAGACTTAGATGAGAAGATGAACAACTTTGCAAGAAATCTTAATGAGCAATTCAGACAAAATACAACACTGTATAAAGAAGAAAGGAACATAGCCAACACAAAAACAACAGAAGACAGACACGGATTGACAAATGCATACAGAAACCCATCGGGATTATATAAGACAGGCAAGACACTTTATTTATATATCAGGAACGGGTGGAAAAGATGGAAGTATAAACAGAGACATTTTAGATTATTTATTAAGGTTACCTACCAGAAATGCACACAACACCGAAAAGTATAAAGATGTGATTAATGAACTCAAAAATCACCAGAAATAACACGTTTGGTGGATTATGACGATGGCCATATGGTTTTAGACAATAAAAATCAATTTTCTTTGTTTTTTTCATTTTTCCATTTTTTTCATATTATATCATTTTCCTTCGGTTTTGTTCGTTTTTATCATCTTACTGTTGGTTAGAGATTTGTTTCCGATCTAAACCCCTCCGATCCAGGGTACTTATTAAGTTTAGTGAGTTAGTATACAAAGCGGTTTATTCATCAGTCACTAACCAGGGTAAGCAGTGAAGCATTTCATCCTCTGCACCACCTTCTCCAGTTCTGGTGCTCTGGGCTTCCCAAACATGTCAGGCACATGAAATGTGGAGGGATCCACTGTCAAGTTCAAACCTTCAACCTGGCAGTGGGGCGATGATCATTGGACTCCAGGTGCATCCTGAAAAACAATAAAGGGAAATCATCCCCATTTGACCAGGATAATAAAAGACTTTTGCCGGAAAAAAGTGGGACATCAACGATACCTTCCTGCAACAGTTGGTGGGCAAAGTTCGGCAAAGTTCCATTTGAATCCGTTGATTTTCAGATAGTTCATATTGAGTCATGTAATGTCAACCCCGGATTAATAAACCCCTAGGTTGATTTGGGAGGTACCATTTGAGTATTAGATGACTACTATTTGGGGAGTACCCCCCTAATTAATAAACCATGGCTTATTAATCCAGGGTGGACATTAGTTGCCAATAGTTAGCAACTGGTACAGGATTTCTTCCATCCAAAGTATCAGATATGCCAAGCACCGACCGGTGGAGATGCTCCGACCGTGTAGAAAGCCATCGATGAAAATGCTGAGGTCACGAGAGTTGATTTGCCAAGAAACTATGAAAAATGGTGGTTTAATGCGATAAAAAAAACAACAAAAATGGTGAACAATGGTGGTTTAATGGGATAAAAAAACCAAGAAAAATGGTGATTTCTAGATGGGATATACCCTCTGGTTATGACTAACATAGCCATGGTATAGATGGCCCATAGAAATAGATGGTTTACCGAACTTAAAAATGGGGATTATCCATGGCTATGTTAAATAACCAGATGGTAATAAATAATCACCACCCTTTTGAGGAGGGGGGACGCTCAAAATGCAACCTTGCAATAAGACGTTGTTTTGGGGGGGGACCCATGAAAATGTATGCTTACAATTATTTTTTTTTCATCGTCTTTATTGCAAGATTGCATTTTGATAGGTTCGTAGATTGCAATTATGTACCCCCACGTTTTACCGACTTGCAATTATTTTCCAGGGGGGGCGTCCAATATTGCAAGCTGCATTTTACGGAAACAAATGTAAGAACATGAAAAAAATGCAAGAACAATAGTCTGGAGGTCTGCAAATAGCTGCAGAATTGCATAAAATCAGAATTACAATCTGTATCCCTAGAGGGCCTCAATTGCCTGTTATTTTCAATCAATTCTACACTTTTTCATTATTTACACATGTAATATAGATTTATAGAAGGTATATTATTCCTTGCAAATTATTGGAAAATCCTTGAAATTCAATAAATGTAAAAATAGATGTTGGAGGTCTTCAAATTTGCCTCCTGCCAATGAGAAATTAATTCAGCACAGGTGGAAAAATCATGTAATCATCATATGCCTAAGGTCCATATTTACTTGCAGAAACAGCTTAAAATAGATGAGAACATCAAGATAAACCCGTGTAACCATCCTACACCTAAGGTCCACATTTACTTGCAGAAACACTTCAAAGTAGATGATAAAAACAAGATAAAACCATGTAACCATCCTACACCTAAGGTGCAAATTTACTTGCAGAAACAGCTCAAAATAGATGAGAACATCAAGATAAAACCATGTAACAATCCTACACCTAAGGTCCATATTTACTTGCAGAAACAACTCAAAATAGATGAGAACATCAAGATAAACCCATGAAACCATCCTACACCTAAGGTCCACATTTACTTGCAGAAACAGGTTCACAACAGTCCCCTCCAAAAACTTGACAGAATAAACGAGACGGGAAGACAATACAGAAGCATCACATAGGAGGTAAGGAACCCGAAAGATGTAAGAAAGGAAGGGAAGCAAAGAATTTCGGGATCTTTGAAAAGGTCCTGAGGATATGTCGCAGAAAGGTGCAAAAAAAAGGTGAAAATATCGGATCGGTATGCTACTGGATTTTGGAAAAGGGAAAATGCAGGTTGGAGAGTAATCCTGTTTGACTGTAAGCTTCAACCCCTGCAGAACCAGGAAATGCATGGTAGATCCATCATTTCACTGCTTTGCAGTGTATATAAGACAACCACTTGTAAATGGATGCTTACTTTAAATTGAGGCAAAAAATCTGGCTTTGCTTTCCAGAGCCAAGTCATATCAAAAAAAAGTGAGCCATTTCTGCACCTAAATGATCTCAAATGGACCTCAAATGTACCCCATCAAATTTCAAAGTGAATAAGGACCTTAGATGTAGGATGGTTACATGGATTTATCTTGATTTTATCATCTACTTTGAGCTGTTTCTGCAAGGAAATATGGACCTTTGGTGTAGGTTGATTACAAACATCTGCAAACTTTTTGGAGACTGTTTTCGGACAATTCGTCAGACATTTTACAATTGTTACCTCCCTCCCCCCCCCCTCCATAATGTCCGAAGGGGGTAGGTTCGGGGGGGTTCGGGGGGGGTACGGGGTGACCGGTCTCTTACGTGCTTTTATTTTTCATCCCCCCTCCCCTCTCTAAATGTAAAAACTTTAGGCTTCGGCTTCTGACGTTGGGGGGGTCCACGCTTGCAATTAGCATGACCCCAGCGGTCAAATTCCGAGGGGGCAAAATTGCAATCTACATTTTTGGAACGCCCCCCTGCTTGCAATTAGCCTAAAGGGGTGGTGATAATAAATATACCAATGTATACCATTGTATCAAATTATATCTCATTATATTGCAATGAACTAGCTTTGTTTTCCCCAAACATGAATATTGAATATGGCTGATTAAATTACATTGAAACCCACAATGATCTTGATTATACAGAGGAATGATTGCTCTCGACACAAGCCTGCCTACTGATCGTCTACAAAATCTAAGGACTAGCCAGGTTGAGAGGAAAATTGGAAGACAATGGTTCCCAACAGAAAGAAGTGTCCTTAGTTCAAGGCCAAGGCTGTTTTTGGGAAAACAAATTCCCCGCCTCCTGCCACGTGGGTAAATGGTCTCGAACCGGGCGAGCGTATCGTGCGGCTTAACAAACATTTAAAAACTCAATTGCAGACCATATGCAAGCCAAAGAAGTATCGGATATCTTGGATATATTCCAGTGTGTCTTCATGATACGGGTCTGTCTGAAACTATGGTACACCTAAATTCACTAGCTGACCATCATTGTGCCCCTTAAAGTTATTCAAAACTGCTATTTGGGGGTATAGCCAACTTTTAGACAAACCAATATGGATATTTCCCCTCCGGTAATCGTTCACATAGCTATGGAAATCCAGCATGCTTAATATGAATTTGTACGTACATCACCTACAAACGGGCCATCTACACCATAGCTATGCTAGATTACCAGAGAGTAATAACCATGTTGGCCTATACTGGCCTATACTATCATTCCAACAGTTATTCCAGCCTCAAAGAGGTATTGGTCATCTGCCGGTTCGGCTGGTGTCCTGCAAAGTGAACGGACATGCAGGATCTCGTTGGGATTAATGTCAGCGAAGTTGGTTGAAATAACTTCAATTTCACTAGATATGGTTGATGGCAATCAGAAGTCTTATGGGCTGAAACCCAACTTATAACTGGGGACCTTGTGACGGGGATCAGATCAGTTTTTGCATGGGACTCATCATGCATTCACCTGGTTTGGGAGTCAACCCTCCTGAATACACAGTGGTGACTTTGGATTCTCCTCCGGAGGAAATTGCTGAAACATGAAACCAGCACTACATCACGTACATCCAGAGTAATCATTCCATAAATGCAATGGAATCCATAGAATTCCAATCTCAACAGCTTCGATTGACTTCCCCCTCATTTAGTGGTCCCATTGTACCCTGTTCAAAGTGGCCTCACTATCAGCCGACCCCAAATATCATAGTGGCGATCATATATCCAAGTACATTCCCATACTCCATATGTGTATACATACGTACATATATATATATATGATATATGTATATCTGAATATACGTATTATGCTGTGTATATATATACAGTATATAATAATCATAAATACATACATAATAATCATATACATAATTATACATCTATAATTACAAATCAAATCCCCATGATATTGCCATTTGCTAATCAAACAGCCAGCTCCAGTGCAGCTCCAGCCATCCCTCCTGAGGTAGTTGTAGCCATCAATGCCACAAGGCCGTCCGCTGGCAACGTCCTGAACCCATGGATAATGTGGATATGAAAATGGGAAAAAACATGGGGATACTCATGGAATGTATGGGGATATGACTCATGATATATATATATAAATATATATATACATATATATATATATATGTATGTATGTATGTATGTAAGTATGTAAGTATGTAAGTATGTAAGTATGTAAGTATGTAAGTATGTAAGTATGTATGTATGTATGTATGTATGTATGTATGTATGTATGTATGTCTGTGTATGTATGTATATGTATATGTATGTATGTATGTATGTATGTATGTATGTATGTATGTATGTATGTATGTATGTGTGTGTGTGTGTATGTATGTATGTATGTATGTATGTATGTATGTATGTATGTATGTATGTATGTATGTATGTATGTATGTATGTATGTATGTATGTATGTATGTATGTATGTGTGTGTATGTGTGTATGTGTGTATGTGTATGTATGTATGTATGTATGTATGTATATGTATGTATGTATGTATGTATGTATGTATGTATGTATGTATGTATGTATGTATGTATGTATGTATGTATGTATGTATGTATGTATGTATGTATGTATGTATGTATGTATGTATGTATGTATGTATGTATGTATGTATGTATGTATGTATGTATGTATGTATGTATGTATGTATGTATGTATGTATGTATGTATGTATGTATGTATGTATGTATGTATGTATGTATGTATGTGTGTGTATGTGTATGTATGTATGTATGTATGCATGTATGTATGTATGTATGTATGTATGTATGTATGTGTGTGTGTATGTGTATGTATGTATGTGTGTATGTATGTATGTATAGGTATATATATATATATACGTATATATATGTATATATATATGTATATATATATATATGTATACAATTGTATAAATACATCTGTACATCTGTTCATGTGCCACCAAAAGAAGAAAACAGGACTGCCTTTAGCCAGTTGTTCAATGTCTTTTCGGGAAAATGCGCAAGTATAAGTAGGAGAAATATGAATGAAATGGCCAACCGCAGATCGATTCCCTACGGATTTGCAACTCTTTGGAAATTTCCTGGCTGTTGCGTCAGCGATGGGCTACCCAAATGATTTCTTGCGCCAGAAGCTGAAGATGTGGTGCCACAAGAACAATTTGAAAATTGACGAGAAATGTTGGGCTCATGCGCCAATGACACAAAGCAGGTTGCTCCACAAATCTTTTTCTGAGCCAGAAGTCACATTCCCTGTCGGGAGTTTCTCCGTTTGAAAACTTTGAGTAGTAAGTTGAGCTGTTTGCACGCACAGGTGACGAGATGCTTAGCGACACAAAAAGACTTATGCATCCATCTCCATCTCATGGCTGCCTGAAAGATATTCCTGTTGTCGAGCAAGGCCACTGATTTGTGATTGCTTTTCCTGGCCCTTTTCCTCTTTTTGATACCTTTCTCTTGACCGGAGAAAATGGGATGGCAGAACTTTGGAACTTTACGTGTTTGTTTTGGCGGCATCCACCATCAGTGGCTGCTTGAATGAAATTCCTTTTGTCGAGCAACGCTGCCGTGTTCCTTCTCCCCTTGTTTGGAACTTTATTAGTTTGCTTAGGTGATTTTTAGAGTTCCGCACAAGGGATTCAAGTGACGGATCGGAACTCACCGTTCCACCAGTGACACCAGTGGCTTGCTTGCTGTTTCCTCTGTGATCCAAACTTATTTTTTGTCTGAGATGCCAACGAACGGATAATACTTTGTTGTCTACATCTTGTCGTGACCAGCGTATTTGTTTTTGTGTTTTCATCACGATTGTACGAAGGCGATTCGCGTTGTTGTTTGTGGGTGCGGGTGCGGATGCCGGCTTGCTTACTTCCTGGCTGACAGGGTTCAATTTTTGGTGCAGGCTGTGCACACTGCCGGGGTTGCTTGCACTAAACAGTATGCATCGCCCGCAGCAAACTCGCAACTCGTTTTGGGATTGCTTCAGGGCCCGGTGACTGATACGTGTTTCCATCGTGAGGGATTTGCAGGTTTTCCAGATTTCGCCTTATTGGCACCAGTTGTGGGACCAATGGTCATCCTATTTCCCCCCTTCTCTTTTGTTTGGGACTTGGCCCTCCGGTGAAGTCTGAGTCCGGGTTCACATCACACGTACAGACCGAGGAGGCGTGTGATGGGTCTCCCTTTTTCTCATTTCCTTCTCTTTGGCACCCTTTGCCTTCTTGGCACAAGTTTGCGCCTAATTGGCACAAGATTGTCTGGCAAAATGCTGCTTCACACATGAAGGTTGGCCCTTCTTCACTATAATTCCTAGTGACAATAGTGATATATAACTACTGTAGCGATTGTAATTTGTAATAGTGATAATGGTGATTACTATTCAAATAGCTCCTTCACTCCTCTTTCAGAGTAGCTCGGGGACGCAGCCCTGGTGGAAACCTGGAAACCAACGGAGATCCACCCCGACAGGCCCGACGACGAGGGGTGGCCTCAAAGTAGTAGTTCAAATGACCAGGGAATACCCCTTCGACGCTCCTCGGCGACAAAGGGATTCGCCAAGGTGATGCTTTTTGTGGGAACAGAAAACACATGTGTCATCATATATGTGGATGTATTGCATGTATATTAATATGTTATGAAAAATATTTATTATGTTACTGTAGGTCTTTCTTGATGCTTTTTTAATATATTCTTATGAACACACCTTATAAGCAACAGTTGCTTCATAAACATCACGGGGATTCAACCCTGCCATTTGGGTGCCCCAAAAAAGACCTCGAAAGTGATTTCACTACAGAAAAATCACCGGGTGTTTTTTTCACCATGGCACTTGACACTGGTAGAAATCTATATATACCATAATATACCCTCTGGTAATTTAACATAGCTATTGAAAATGGCCCATTTAGTTCGTTGATTTACCTAAAGATGGTGATTTTCCAGCGACTATGTAAACGTTTACCAGGGGGTACCCTACAATAAACATACGAAAAGCCATGGAAATCCATGGGTGTCCTGCGCCCAAGGCCGAGGCTCCATTTGTGACAAGTCCGGCCCAAAATCTCTTCTCGGCCCAGATACCTCAGATGGAAAGCCAAGAACTTCCAAGGCGCCTGAGTTCAGTCAAATGGGGGTTGATCCATATACACCTCCACAAACAACCCGTGTATGAAAATACATTCATATATATATATATATACAAATATTGTAATATGACTTGAAACACCATGATTGGAACTGATACAAAGTACTGACATATGGCTTGCCAGCAGTTGACTTGAAAATGTGAACTGGCCATTTTCACGGATATTTGACACAAACATATATATATATATACATAATGGTATGTATACATATATATATACATATATATATATATATTTCAATGTATATGTGTATATAATTGCCTCAGGAAGTGGTCCAAGTCACTGCAGATTTCCGGTGGCATTGTTCACCCACTGTGGGCCCACAGGACCTGAAGATCTACAGGAGATTTCTGTGGAGATAATTGGCATAGAACATGGGTGAGATCCAGATATGCAGATAGAAAAATCATGAAAAACCCAGAAAAAATCATGAAACACCCAGATATCCAGAAGATAAACTATTCACAAATCTGGATATTTCTACATGAGATATCCAGGAATATTCAGATTTATGAAAAATATTCCATGTATTGGGAATGAACATGTGGTTCAACCGAGATTGGCAAAATCATTTTCAGTATGGAAACCCATGATGGTGGAAAATAATGGAGGAAATATCCCAGTATACATTACCAACCCAATATTTCCTCCATATATGAAGGATATTTATCCCAATATACTATGAATATACTTAGATCCTCCAATATTTCCTCCAAATATCCCAGTATTTCAACCAACCCAATCTATGAGTCTATGAAATATCCCAGTATATTTATCAGATGGGTTGAACCCAATCTGAAATATCCTGAAAAAACCTGGATTCTACTTGGGATGTTGACCTTAGCAATCATAGCAACCAAATGTACAGCATGGATACAATGGGAGGATCTAGCTATGGGAACCCCACCAATAGACCTATTGAAAACCAATGATTGTATACATGAAAAATCATTACATAGTCGATTCAGATTGCGATCACCTAATTATCAGGTGCAACCATCATTCTGAAATATATCCGACAGTCTAAATCCTGGCTTGCTTGCACCCTTTCTTACATGAAACAGGTGTCTGTTGCCAATACACAAATACTGGCTCTTGTAGAAGCTTTGTGCCAATATTTCCTGAAAAACCTTTTATCTGAACCGAACCACAAAGACCCATGTCATTGTGTCTGGGTTAGTTGCAAGACATCGACTTTCATCATGAGCTTTCTTGGCCAGGCGGCTGATGTTTGGACCAATATGGACCTGTGGTAAATCCGATCACCTGGAAAAATCAGGGATGATTCATAGAATTTCCATTTGTTATGAATGGTATATAAATGAACCATAGAATCCATTTCTAGAGTTTGGGATGGTTATAATGTCCCATTGTTGGTTATCTATCCCATTATTCCAGCCCATTCTTCCATCAATTGTTGCTGTTAGCCTCCACAGTCGTAGCTACCAGCCGTGTAGGTGCAACATTTGCAGCAATCCTTGACGTTGGGAAAGTAGAGATAGCGGAAACCACCCACTGTCCTCAGTTTGGTGCTTTGGAGCAAACCAGCACATGTCTGAAGTTCACTTTGTTCATGTTTAGATTTCAGTTTTGCCGCCACCTTGTACTTCCAAATTGTTACACGTGGTGAAATCAGACTAAGTGTGTATGTATATAATATATAAATATATATATATAATATAATATATACAATATATAATATATAATAAACAATATGAAATATATAATAAATAATAGAATATAATATATATATATATAATTAATATACAAAATATAATATATAATATACAATAATTAACATATAATATATAATAATTTATATATAATATATACTATATAATAAATAATAAATTATAATAAAAACAATAATATAAAATCATATATAATATATAATGTTTAAAAAATATATGATATATCATATAAATAAAGAATATATAATATATAATATAAAATATATAATACATAAAATATATAATATATAAAATATATCAAATATAATATATAATCATCTATAATAAAATATAAAAAAATAATAATAAATAATATGTAACAATGTATAATAATATAAAATGATATAAAATAATATAAAATAATATAAAATAATACAAAATAACATATAATAATCTATAATAATATATAATATAATATATGTATATATAATAATAATATAAATACTATATAATAATATATAATAACGTATAAAAATATAATACTATAAAAAAACAATATATATATATACATAATCAAATATAAACATATATAATAATATAAAAATATATAATAAGACATAATAATACATAATAATAAATAATAATATATTATAATATATTATAATATATAAAAATACATGACAATGTATAATAATATATGGTAATATAAAATATCTCATGATGAATTGCAATTTGCCAATACAGTTGACTAAACAATGGCCTGCCATGGCCTGCCACCATTTTTCAGCCGGTCAAGAGGGATCCTCCGCGCAACTTCGCCAGGCATCAGTTGTTCACACCTCGTCGACGTGTGAAAGGCAGAGCAAAGATGATCTGCACGCGTGAAACGACACGTTTTTAGCAGCGGGTCATTGGCTTATGATCAGCTGGAGCTGAGGAACTGAGGAACTGATGAACTGGGAAAAACTGGGATGGGAATATCATATTCATGACTGGCTTCTGAGCCTGACTGCTCAGTAAAATCATTGGGGATAGTGCGTGACCCAACGTTCAAACCTTCAAGGATCGTCTTTGTAGGGGATTCACATCATTCACTTTAAGCCAATGGTGAAAGCATCTGAAAGTTTTGGAAGGCATGGTCAAGCAGTCAAGCCTACAATTTTCTAGGAGTATCTTCCACATATTTGTTTCCACGAAATAAAACTGTAATATTCCCTTTGATCACTTTCATCACTAATGACTAGGGATTTCATCATCTATATAGAGCTGGTTGGTGGTTTCAACCCCTCTGAAAAATATTAGTCAGTTGGGATGATGATTCCCAATATATGGAAAAACAATCCATTCATGTTCCAGTCACCACCAACCAGAAGAGTCTTTTCATTAGGATTGTAACCCTCTGATGATCAGGGCTTCACTGCTTCACCACTCCAGAAAGGGCCGTGTTGTCGCCTCCACTTCCGTCTCCAAGAACAATGCCTCGTCCACTTCTCCAAGCCATGGAGCTGATGTGCCAAAGGTACCAAGCAGACATGGAAAGTTACCTGCATTAAACATCATTAAACCACACACAACTGACTGGGCTTGTCCAACTTCTACCAACTAGCCAGCAATCATCAGCAATCTGCCACCGCCCATGCCGCCAAGCTACGCGACGCCGCAACATCTTTGCTGGAGTCAGTTGCGTAGAGACCTCACTTTGGTATTGTCTGAACATGCATCCTCAATTCTGATTATCAATCATCATGCTCCCTTTTAAAGGGACTGTAATTGGCGGGGGTATGGTATACCCTATTTTCAGACATCCATATATGATGTAGATATTATGTGTCCCTGTCAAAATCCAGCGATACTGGCTAAGTGAATGTTGATAAGTACTGTCTTGGACTTCAGAGTAACTCATGAGAATGTAGCAAACCTAATAGACCCTTTTATTGTTCAATGTTTTTTAACAACCTTCAGAAGGGAACTTAACATACGGGTAAATTGAGTATGATGGTTTCCTCTTGCGTTTGCCCCACCTAAATTCTGGGACACTCTAAGGGCTTGTCACTGGCGATCACCGGCATTTTTAGGCCATCTTGGTGGTGGCGAAATTTGACCAATACCATGGAATTAATGGGTTATGGTCATCCCGACACTATTTGGAATCCTCACCATTTACAAATCCCTGTTTATATGATTTTATATGTATTTATGGATTCATGACCATGCCCACAACCGGTGTAGAATCCTACTTGTTGACCTGTACCCAAATATTGGCAGCAAAAAATGTCAGTCACAGGCATGGACGACAAGTACGTGCACGCACTGATCAAATCTTGATACGACATGCTCTTGTTTTGAGATACATGATACCCGATTTATCCCTTATGCAGCCAGGCTAAACCCCTTTTTGTTGGTCATATCATATCTGAATACACGAGTTGGTATGCTTTATCACATCATGATTGGAGGACGCCAGAATTGTTTATTCATGTTTATTCCATGGCAGTTCTTGATTCATTGTTGCTGCTTACTGTTTGCTATTCATCGCTGGCAATTGCTTTTCGTCGTTTGTGACTTAATTATTTCTTATAGATTGTTTGACTTGGACATGTGTGTCGCATGTTGTCCTTAGCTACTTAGCCTGTTTTCTTTTGAAAGGTTCGTGGCCCTTTTTCAAGATTACAGTGCCACCAGCTGCCCGCTGCCACCAAGACTCCCGTGGTGTGTTTGTAGTCCTCAGTTTCTCAGAAACTTGGTGGTTTTGAACCACACATGACCATGTAGTTAGATGTACTGTATTTTTTAATGATGTTGACTGTAGTTGTTCATGATATTTAGTGAAATTATCTCTATAAATTAATATTTATGATAATCTAGTTTAAAATAGAGTTCCATGAATTTTAAACTATTTTCTTCAGTAGGAAAACAACCACCCTTTTTGTGTTCAGGATTTTGTGTACTGCATCACTAGCCATTGAGATCTCCATGTTCCCAAGGGCCAACAACGAACGGGAACATTTTTTCTGATTTGTTTACCCATGCCACATTTGTGTTGCTGCTATATTTGCTGCTATATTTTCTGGTTGTTACACTGTTACAAGTAGGAATGGTGTGTTTCAGAAATACTTGTTGACATGCCAATTTCCAATACCATGGGGAAACACCACCTGACTGGTTTCATCGTATCAACCATTTAAACCAAACGCTCGAAGCTAGTGCATCATGCAGCCCACATCCCTTGTTGTTTTTGATCATCTCAAACATCCGTAAATACAATGGGATGGGTGGGTTTAATCCATCATGCAGCCCTTCCCATTGACTATGTATATATATATATATATACTGGTTGGTGGGTTTAACCATCTTGAAAAAATAGTCAATGGGAAGGATGCCATCCCATATATTGTGGGAAATATAAGATGTTCAAAACCACCAACCAGTATATATATATATAACATCACTTATACCCAAAGAAACAGACCCGTCATACGTTTGATTATTGTATATAGACCTCCTTGGCCCGACATGAATCGCTATAGTTGATTGTTATATCCTCATTTTCCAAACAATATGGCAATACTCAAAAAATACGTTGAAAGCAAACATGGTAAGAACCAAACACTATGGAACAAAAAAACATGTAGTAAGTCTAAATTTTGTCTTTCCATCATATGTTGACATGGTTAGATGATGTAATTCCCAAGAATTTCCTACACTTACTTGTTAAATTCCCATTTTCCAGGCTTAAACTTCCATCTTTGATGCCTCAACCCCCACGACATCGCCCCGGTCACCAAGCGGCAGAAGCGTACCACGCTTCAAACGCCGCGGGCCATGTGGCTTGCGGCACGGCCAAGGCGGCAGCCGGCAGCCACCTGCCCAAAAACTCCCCAATATACTGAGGATATAATTAATATGTTATAGGTTATATATATATAGGTTTATAGAATTTTGAATCTCTATATCCATAGATTGTATAGGCTATATATATATATATATAGGTTATTTATGTATAAAGATGCTCTGAAAATGGCTATATAGGGAAACAATAGTGGCTATGATGAGAATTGCTTGAAGATTGAGTTGTTCGGGGATATATCCAACATTTCCCTCAACAATTTGCTGGTGTAATGGAATCTAATGGTATGTTCATGCGACAAAACCAATAGTCACATGAGGTGTTTGTTCAACAGAAATGGGAATATGATAGTACCTCATGTTTACAAACCACAATGGAAACGTACTGGGAGATGCAATGGGGATATAGCTAACAAAAATATGGGGTTCTTCAACAAACCCAGCATGCTTAAGTGGTGAAAAAGACGTGGTGCTATTGCAAAAAAAAACGGCGATTACCATCTGGTTATGACTAACATAGCCATGGAAAGATCCACCCATTTTTAAGTTCGGTAAACCATCTATTTCGATTAGGGCCATCTATACCATGGCTAACAAATAACTAGAGGGTATAATAGTGAGGATATGATTTTTCGCAAGGTTTTAATCACGAACAGCGGGGATTCGATTGCACAATGGGGCTGCAGGAAAACAAGGTCCGAATCAGCAAAGTTATGAATGGGAGAGTGAAACCAAGCATTTCGTTCTGGCGAATTTTATGGAATGGGAAAAAAAAACATATTCCTCGATTTGCTATTTATATTATATAATAAACTATATGAATCTAAAGAAATAACTGATTGAATTTTCGCCAGGGTCAATCCCCTATTTGTAAAATCTATTGAATCTACTGGGATCAATTGTTATGACCTCAAGCTGCGAAAAAAAATGGTGAACTCCTCATCATATGGTCATGCCCTGACCAATGTTGTACAGCAATAAGTAGTACCCGGTAAACTAACCGCCATTGAAAATTACCATAGACAGTTCGTTGATTTACCCATTAAAAATTGTGATTTTCCATATAAATCACCATTTTCCCATGGTTTTCCCATGGTTTTTCCTATTAAAAATGGTGATTTTCCATAGTTGATGGTGTAACAGTTTACGGTGAGCCGTCACGACTGAGCCGAGCCGCAGTCCCAAGCACTGAGCCGTTGGGCACTTCATCGGCGGAACCGTCGCGAATTGAAAAAGGTGAGCTTTGGGAAGTTGGGAACTGCGAATTCACCACTTTTAGGGATGATGTTTACATACATCATATGTATATATAATATATAATGTGCATATATATATATAATTATGCATATGTATATACACATGTATATATATATATATATATATGTATGTATGTATGTCTGTATGTATGTATGTATGTATGTATGTGTATGTATGTGTATGTATGTGTATGTACGTGTATGTACGTGTATGTATGTGTATGTATGTGTATGTATGTGTATGTCTGTGTATGTCTATGTATGTCTATGTATATGTATATGTATACGTATATGTATGTCTATGTATGTCTATGTATGTGTATGTATGTGTATGTATGTGTATGTATGTGTATGTATATGTATACGTATACGTATATGTATATGTATATGTATACGTATACGTATATGTATATGTATATGTATACGTATACGTATATGTATATGTATATGTATACGTATACGTATACGTATAGGTATATGTATATGTATATGTATGGTATAGTATAGTATAGTCTAGTATATATAGTATATATATAATATATATTGTTATATATAATAGTGTGTATTGAAGCCTTACGCATTGACCTCATGGACTGGAGGCTCGTACACTTGCTGACATCTTCGTTGCTCGAGCTGCAGGGCACTTTTTGTAAGTTGGATAGCAAGGTGTATGTAAAGTATATCATTGGCCATATCAGGGACTTAAATTCGAGCTAACTACATAAAGCCTCTGTAATGGCAATGTAAGATGATATGCCCCTAAAATATGTCTTTATCTGGTCTACAGTAATGTGCAATACCTCTTTTTTAGAATCCTGAAATTCCCACTGGATATACCTAGCTCCAGGTATTTCTGTATGTAAGCAATATGTGTCCTCCCACGAGTGTTAGAGTGTTTGACACCAGCTTTTCATATACCTTTGGAGTTTTGGTGCGTTGTTTTCTCATGTTTATGCGTACTTTGAGAGTATCTGTGGGCCCACTTCTAGGGCAGAAATAGATCCACAACCGTTGTAGCCAGTACGACCAAATTTTGGTAAACAATGGTAAACATATGTGAACATGATGATAGTCCTTTGGAATTTGGGGTGCGCTAATTTCAGGCAAACACAACTGGTTTTGATAGCATGGCAACAGAACCTCATCGACTGGTCAATCTTAGACACCGCTGGTAGATTTGTAGCGATGATGTATTGCCACGGGCATTTTATTTCCGACAAACAAATACGATTAAGAACCTTTAAACAACATAAATTGAGAGTAATAACCTATTTGACGTTGTTACGTGGATTCAACTGCGTATTTCCCCAGTAGCAAACAGTCTACCAAGGTTTACTACCAGATTTGGACGTAGCCTCATGAGGATGATTGTGTGCTCAAGACTATCAGCATTGAATGGATAAAGGGAGTGTTCTAAATGTGTTTTTTTGTTGGAAAAAAACGATCATAATCTCAATCTATGCAACAACTATTATGTACGTTTGAAAAACATTGTCTTTCTGCAAGAAGCCACCTGGGTCTTGCCACCCAAATAATCTTTCGAACCCCTGCCCACCCAGTGAGCCCATGCCCATTTTCTGCAAAAGAATCGATGTCACATCCTTTGCCCCTCTTAGGGAGGAAGACTCTATTGCAGTTTTGTCAAAATTTTAAACATACCTTCCTCATGTAAGGCTGGAAATGACTTTATATATATAGACACACACATGTGAGCAGTGTTCAAAATCCTTTGTCATCCCCTTGTACTCTTTGTGGCTGATAAGGAATCCCATCATGGATGATGACAGTCCCCAAAAATATCATGAGGTATAATTATAACATGGTATTAGCATCAACCAGCAGGGATTTTTGAACGGTTTTCAACACTGCTCAAGTGGTCTGGGAAGGCCATGAGAATCCCAGGGTAGGGAAAGGCCAGCTAAAGGTTGCAGTTCATCGAACCAAGTGGCATGACAGTCATATTTGGCAAAGAAGATCCGTCCGATCCTTAACTGGTTAACTGCACAGTTTTTGAATAGTAGCAAATTGATCAAAAACCCTCTTTTTGTTCATGTTCCGTGCTAGATTTCAAGGGGGTTACTCAGTGACTCTTGCTGGATTTCAAACGCTAGTATGATGTAAAAATCAATAACTATTGGATTGTTTTTTTGTTGGATTTTTTTTTTTGCGGCAATGTTGACATCAACTAGGATTCCACGCGTTTCCATCATCTGGCTGAACGCCAGCCAGTGAAGAAGTTGCCATCAGGAACCCAGAAAAAAATCACCAGCCTTTACCATCCTTTACCATATTTTGCTTGTTAAATCACCATTCATTGATGTTTAAATTTTCCTTACATTCTTGTATATGTTATATGTTTGTTCAATAAGTTGCATTTTGTGGCGGGTTAAATCACCTATTTTTCGATACTTCAACCATATTAAAATATATTAAACCATGTGAAATCACCATGTCTCTTTGGAAAATGCTCCAAGTCTCCAGGATTCATCCCGGCACTGCACGAAGCGCAACACGAAGGCTTTCTCGCCGTTGACCTCTTCCAAACCCAAAATCTCCACCTTCCCAGGTGTACAACTCATGCTGGGACCCCTCACGGTGCGACATAAGCCACTGGTAGATCTTATGGCATCAGCAAAAATGTCCTGGTGACGGCAAGGCATGGCATCTTTGGTGATTGTTATGGCTTTGTGAATGTTCCTCAGCTATCCCAAGAAAAATGGCCAGACATTGCGGAAACTGCTATTTTGGGGTTCCATCTCAATTTCGGGTATGAAACTGGAGGTCATAATACAGACTACTATCCCAAACAATCCATGTTGGTAATATTTGCATACATTCCAATGTTGGCCTGAGAAGCCAACATTGGAATGTTGGCTCCTGGAGGCTACATTCATAAAATTAGGTCCTACTTTTGTCGGAATCTAGTGATTTTGCCGGAGTTTATCGGAAAGGAGAAGTTTATCCAGTTGCGGGCAAAATTATGTTGCCAAAAAGTGGTGGGTCAGTCTTGACCGACGTCCTAAGGAATAAAATATCAAAGTTGAGCATTTTTTATATAGTTCCATAATGTTCTATATACGACAATTCACGAGACTACATCTGGATATTGCAGGCGCGACAATTCACAAGACGGCTACATCTGGATATTGCAGGCCTGCACCAATCTTGAACCAATCGAAGATTATATTCACAAGTTTCAGCGACAATCACCCAAACAAAGTCCAGAAAACAGTATACAATTGAGAGCTTGAAGGAAAGCCAAATAAATAGACCGGAACCTGCAAGACTAAACCCATAATAAATCATGAGCTATAGCATGAGTTATCAAAGATAAAGCAGGCATCATTGCATCTCAAATTTATTTGCCTCTGCTCATGTTTGTTCTTCAACTGATTTTAAGTCCATCGCAGGAACAACAAATTGCTGTAGAGTATTGAACAAACACCTTTATTTCACCTACCCGAGGGGGCCACTATGATGTTCAAAAGATGGAACAACACAGCATACAGTGGAACACACACAGACACACTCACACATGCACAACAAAAAACAACAGGATGTAATTACCGTCATACTGGGTCAGGGAGGGATGTTTACAGTAAGATAGATAAGAACACACATGTTTTCGCAGATGCATTTTTTTGCTGGCTCTAGATTCTGACCTCCAACCCAAACAAATAGGACACTGCTGGAACAACATACAACCAAACAGGATAAACATGACAAATATGCAGCATGTGCATGTGCGCGTCAGCTTTTGGTGGCAACGTGTCACTGATGGCCCAACATAACATTCCATAACAAGCTTACAGAAATTTAACATGCTAATCTGTTGTCCAGATGCTTGCATTTTTGTTTCTCAAATCTGTGTCAAACATTCTGGAGTTTGTTTGGACAATTGTTTTTTTTTGGGGGGGTGCATCGTTTGGCTAAATAATTAAATATAAAAAAGCAAAGCCAAACAATTGAACATGATAAATTGTGTGGGAGCAAAAAGCAAGAAGGCAAGCGCCAAGACAAAATATGATCGGCACTCAAGACGAAAATTCATACGGCAACAAAATCAGTTCCAGTCACGAAATGCAACTCCGCGCTGAAAACTAAAAAGTACTCCTGCACTCTTGCAGTACTGGAACTTTTTGCACTCCCGCAAGCGCTTAGGTGCTTAGCCGCCGACTTTCTGCAATTCAATTTTGACGTTCCTACATAGTCTGATGTATGGTGGAAAGAGAAATTAGTTAATGCAAATGCATGCTTCTGCCCTTGCTGGATCCTTCAAACTTTTTTTGAATGGTCAACCCACGGGGCAAGAACACTGAAAGTGTGCTCTTTTCGGTGACAGTGAAAAAATACAAACATGTTGAACATTGTGTCTCTTTAGTGTGGCATTGGTCAATGTGTTCGGGAAAATTTGGGCAGCCCGCTGCCCCAAGTGAGCGTGACGAGACCGTGACGGGAGCGTGACGGACCATGCCGAATGTATGCAAAATTAGTAGGAAAATACCAAATTTTTGTCGGACCAGCGTGACGAGAGCGTGACGGGAGCGTGACGGGAGTGTGACCAAACACCGGGAGCTTTGCTGAAACACTGGTGGCAAATCTACAGTTTTATTTCCATATCTTCAGGCCCAAACCTTTTCACATGTTGACTGGAATATCCCCTTCCAGACCCTTTTTCTGATATTTTCTGACAAAAGTGGCATAACATAAACCTGACACTTCCTGAAAAAGAAAAATATCAGCATAAAATTGGGAGGGGATGAGATGAGGCCCGGTCAGTATTGTAGTCCGGGGATGCCTCGGCACTATCAAAATTAATTGCTGCAGTGTTTTCTTCCTGAGACCCGCTCCGAAATGAAGAGTGTCTTCAACTGGCGCTTATTTGTGGTTACTTTCCTGCATATTGAGGGTTTTATCTACTGTACAGCATCTCTAGTTGAGGAGTTACAGTTACAGGTATTGAATTCGCAAAAATTAGAACAGGTTTGCTTTCGGTCAGAACTGACCACTAAAGCACTTTGACCTTTCCTGACAGAAGACATTTGTAAGACTATGACTATTATGTTGTTTGCAATCGCCGTGTCCATAGGTCAGGGAGGTTGGCAGCGATGTTTTTGTGAGCCGATCAAGGATACCGTGTCGTTTTGGTGGCATCGAGTCGGCACATACCACATCCCTTTGATCAACCAGCAAAAAAAAGTTGCAAGGACAAATTTATGAAATCATTAGGTTAAATTAGTTGCTTTTTGAATTTTGATGAATTTTTCCTGCATAAGTCCATATTCGGGTGTGAACAAATTTAAGAACATCACTCCATGATGAACTTCATGGTCTTGGGGCGGGCATTGAGAATCTGATCTTTGGAAGCTGTATCAGGGTAACGCTTCCAGGTTAATAAATTGTACTAACTTTTTTGCTAGGTAGATACTGAGTTCGGAGGATACTGCAACCTCCGCAAATAATTTCAAAGTTTCAAAGCTATAGCTGTAACAATCTGGCCTCCTCACAACCATACATAAACATGTTCCAAGGAAAACTTGCAAACGGTTGGTAGCAAACCGAGGGAAAAAACCATGCATCTATTGAATAGCAAAATGGATCGCCCAACAATTTATCCAATTCATTGCATTTGCGCTTGAACTTGCAACAGGTCCCACATTTACATCCAACAACTCGCACACATGATAAAGTACAATGATCAATCTATATCAACATATTATTGTTGGAGACCGTGTTCCAACCCATACATTCGTATCATGAATGAAATACAATGAAATATTGCAAATATTTGCAAATCATATTCTTAGTTCATCCCTTTGTTATTTTTGCTGTTGTGTAGCTTGGAGCACCTATCAAAATGAGGGAAATTGTGGGTCAGCAAAACAATGCTGCCACTGTCACTTAATTTTTTTTTGCCCTAGACTGCCGCTTGCCTTGTTGGTATGAAGTATGGAATAGCATGTTTGCTGTTGGTTGGGTCTACTTTGGTGCCACATTGGCACCTAACCTTCCTACATGGCGATTTTTGTTTTGCTTTGACTTGGGCCGTTATACGTTGTCGGAAACAACGGAAACTGTCGGAAAACCAATTTGCCGAATGTAAGGAATACAAGCCTACATTGGCCTATAAATGCGAATGTAGGCAAAAATCGCTGACATTGCTGAATGTTGGTAATATTTGCATACATTGGATCCTTTGGGTATGGACAAATAACACACAAATTCACAAACTGGCAACTCAGCTATGTTTGAGCCAACCATGCCAAAACATAGAAGTTGAGATTTCATGATCTCAAATAGGACAGAAAACGACACCCCTTTACACCCCCGGCCAGAAATGCTTCAGCAACTGCGGATTTTTGGGACCTTCTAACCATAGAAAAGTAGGTTTGAAGATTGTGCGAATTGTAGTGATTCCTAGCTTTATATTTTAGCATAGTTCCTATTTACCACAAATCTCATACAGTCAAGATAGGGCCACTAATTGACCAGGTCCCAGCGTCATGTGCTTCCGCCAGTGGCACGCTGAAGAAGGATTGAGCGCCAGTATCACGCGCTAAGAACATGTAATAGGGCACAATACCCAAATTCACCTCAGGGGCAATGGGATGGGGACGGTGGGATGAAACACGCGACTGACATATTTGCACAATTTTGCAGATGCCAGCCACGGATCCTGCATAAATAATGTTGACATGATCCAATCCTTGCATGGGGCCAGTTTTTTAAGCAACAAACTTACAATTCTCAAAACTTAAACCCTAGAAAATTCAAAAACCGAAAACCATAAACCCTAAAACCCTAAAACCCGGAAGCCTAAGCTCAGCATCACGGCGCATAGCCAGTGATTGCAACGAATGCAGAACTTTGTTTAGGTGCAACATTTGTGGGTGGCGAACGTCTGCTCTGGCATCAACATATACACATTATTATACATATATATCTTGATGTGTGCGTTTTAGAAATGAATAGACATATAAATATATACATATATATATATGTATAAATAGTGTGAAGATCGAAGTTCCTGTGGGAGTCCAAAGTCCAAGTGTGAGAGCTCTACATCCATAGCTGACAGTGCAGTGAGAAACTCTTTCCATCCTTGGTCTGTTCTGGGTGTCTTTGCAGGAGAAGACTCCCTGGTAGTAGCTCGATGTTGCCTGATAAGTTCAAGTTCTTCTAGGGTGATAGTCTCAGTGGTAGTAGGTGATGTAGTCGATGTGGCTTGGGGAGGTTGAGGTGGAGAAGCTTCAGGTAGTTCTTGAGATTCTTGAGGTTCTGGCTGCTTAATATCCATGGCTTCAATTAGGAATTGCTTCAATAAATGTGTTTTGTAAATGAAACATAGTAACAAGTGAGGGCACAGCCCAACCAACATGTGGTCCATGAAAGCAAGCATTGAAGGGGATGGAAACTGAAAAAGGAATGAAACTTGGGGCATGCAGTACAAATGGGCATGACAGCATTGCTGACTGTGTGGCAAAAGCTAAAGCTCGTGCCAAATGCCTGTATATGTAAATATATAAATATATGCTTGTGTGTGTTATCTGTGTTATCTGTGTTTTGTGTGTGTTATGTGTGTGTTATGTGTATTATGTGTAGTATGTGTAGTATGTGTAGTATGTCTGTCTGTCTGTCTGTCTGTCTGTCTGCCTGCCTGCCTGCCTGCCTGCCTGCCTGCCTGCCTGCCTGCCTGTCTGTCTGTCTGTCTGTCTGTCTGTCTGTCTGCCTGTGTGTATGGATGGATGGATGGACAGATGGATGTATGTATATATATATACATGTATAAATGACACACACACATATATATATATATATGTAAATATAAATGTATATATATATATATATGTATGTATGTATGTAAATCTGTATATGTATATGTCGGTATATGTCTGTGTGTCTTTATATGTTTGTACATGTATGTATGTTTATGTATATGTATGTATGTATGTATGTATGTGTATGTATGCGTATGTCTATGTATGTCTATGTATATGTATATGTATACGTATATGTATGTGTATGTATGTGTATGTATGTGTATGTATGTGTATGTATGTGTATGTATGTGTATGTATGTGTATGTATGTGTATGTATGTGTATGTACGTGTATGTACGTGTATGTATGTGTATGTATGTGTATGTATGTGTATGTATGTGTATGTATGTGTATGGATGTGTATGGATGTGCATGGATGTGTATGCATGTATGTATGTATGTATATACGTATGTCTATATATGTATGACTATATTAGTTATGTATGTCTGTATGTCTGTATGTCTTTACGAGTATGTCTGTATGTCTGTATGTCTTCCGTCCGTCCGTCCGTCTGTCTGTCTCTCTGTACGCATGTATGTAATTAATGTGTAATTAATGCGTGTATGTAATGTAATGTGATGTGATGTAATGTAATGTAATATAATGTAATGGAATGTGATGTAATGTAAGGTAATGTATGTATGTATGTATGTATGTATGAATATTATATATATATGTATATATATATACATCATATATACCATATATGTTGTGTATGTAAATCAATCATATCAAATGCAGCGTATATACAAACATATACATATTCCTGGACCCTTGATCCTGGTCTGTTTTCTGCGTGCACTTTCAAATCTGACGCACTTAGAAAAAAACTGCGTTTCAGAATCATGACTCTGAGTCACTTTGAAACGCAACCCGAGCGCGCAAAAAAAAACGCCAGCACTCAAAAGACAACGCAAACTTGGTGTCATGTCAAGACCGCTCAGATTTGTTTTCTGTTTTGTTTGGATTTCGCTTAGAGATCTGGATCCTTGACCCAAATCTGCGTGCTCGGAGGCTCTAGGTTTATACATGTGTATGTGTTATATAAATACATATTTATGCGTGCGTTATATTTGCATAGACGAGGGATCATGACACCGTTGCTGGGGTCTCTTCTGTGAGACCGAATGGTAGAGACTCAATGGCGCTTTGAAAAAACATTGATGCAGGGTCAATCGCTGAATTTTCCAGATCAGTGTTCCTTACGTTCGTCATTTGGGTGTCTCTCAAACTGGGGTATACCCCCAACATTGCAAATTTGATCGGGAAACCGATAAAGAAGCACCATATGTTATCCAAACATCATTCTTCTTGGATGAACCACTTCTTAAAAAGTTATGTTTACCTCCAGTAAAAGACAAGGTGCCAAGGTGACTGAGCAACTATCAATTTTCGGTACTGAAAATCCATGAGCATCACCATGTTTGCAGCTTCAAAAGCCCAATCTCCATTAACACTGCTGTGGTTTTAACACCCGGATCCATATATGTTTGGCAAATGCTGATTAAATGGAGATGGTTCAACACCCTGTTCTTAATTATTCTCAGTTACTACCCATGAGCTATGATTATTATTCATCATATCAAAGATAACACGTATTTGTATAATACATATAGACTTGATTCTTTATTGACCATTAATGAACATATAGATAAACACCTATGACATTCATCATTTTATCATTATCTATTATAAACGCAGATAAACAGTTTACAGTTTGATAAACATCATTAATATTGATCAGTATCTATAAACATAGAATAACATAGATAAACAATGATAGTCACCTATTTATATATAACATCATGTTTATAGTAACATTATATATCAACATGTAATGATTAATAACATCAACTATTACATGTATTGATACTATATTGATATATAAACAATGATATTGTATAACAATCATATATGATCATTGTTTATCAAATGATTTATCTGGGATCAAGCCCCATTGCCGTGCCAGCACTGCAGTGACCTCCATGCGCCACTTCTCGGCCCAGATCTTGGCATCGTCGTTGATTCCGCGCATCAAAGGCGCTTGGGAGCGAATGACCACCTCAACAAATTGTGGCGAATTTACTGGCAGTTTCATGGTGAATTTGATGGTGATCCAATGGTGAATTTAATGGGGATTTACTGGTGATTTAATGGGGATTTGATGGGGATTTACTGGTGATTTGATGGTGAATTTATGGTGATTGATGGCGAATTTTGATGGTGATTCACTTATAATTATGGTCACTAATGGTGACAATGAATGGTGCTTAGTTGTCAGCATACCAGGATTTATAACTATCCACTAAATGAATGAACGGTCACTAATGGTGCTTAATTCACAGTGATTCATGGTGATAGATTCATGATTATGATTATTGATTAATGGTGATAAACCAGCAAATTCATGTTGGATAATTAATGGTGATGATTCATGGTGATGAATGGAGATTGATTAAATCAGCATCCACCATCACCACAGGTTTACAAAGAAACACTATGTTGAATTCTTGCTGATGAATGGATCTTCATGGTGCAATGATCGTGGTGAAAGATTGCCGGGAAAAAGCTTTGAATAGGATATGTAGAACATTGTAGAACCAACATGAACCAGCATGAACCAACATGACCTAACCTTTCTTACTCATTAATCGGGAATAACGGTGATTTGTCATGAATACATGCTAATTTTCTGAATTCGTTCAAAGTCCCCATCATAAATTTCGGTTCTTCCCAGGGGCGCAACGTTGAACACAGCCGGAACTGCACCAGGTGCCACGGTGCCACCGCACCTTGGCCTCGTTTTGCAGGCGACGAATGGCCTGACGCACCTTGGCCGTTTGCAGCTCTCTGGCATGGCCTCGGTCGTGGATTCCACCGAAGAATGGGATGGTGAACCCCCCATGGCTGTGATGGTTTGGCACAACTGGATTTATCCCAGAAACATGAGCTTTGATGCGGAAAAAAACACATGTTTCCCGGAAAAAATGATGGTGTGGAAAAAAACTGGATTTTGCCAAGAACGATGATTGTTTTAGGGTGGAAAAAAAGGATTTAATCAACAAAAATAGGAGTGTTTCACTGACAAAAAGATAAAACAAAGGATTTGCCCCAAAATGATGGCAACAAAATTATGGAGGTAGCCAAAAGCTGAAAAAGAAAATACGGAGATATCAGGATTTCGAATGGGCCCCCAAGATAAAGACACACATCAGCAAAGACAATACTGTAGCTCACTGGATTCTAAAAATTATAAGATACTTTTCTGCACATGTGGAGCAGTTTCACACTGAGAGACTCGGTTCGCGTGACTCGTATAGATGCATCAATATACCCGGATGGAATCAGTTTGAGACCTTGTGGAATAGTTTGAAATCTGAACACATCACAGTTTTTCAATTGTGGCTGTGATCAGGGATTTTCCCAGTGTACAATTCTTGGATCTGGGCAAACCAGAAACAAACCAATCTCGCGATGGTTTCCCTTCCTAACTATCGAAGTTGCAAGGCTATTCACCAAAATGAGACGGGATGGCTAAACTTTAAAGCTAAAGCCACATCTGAGGAAAAAAACACAGGGATATGGGTCACAATTTTGAACCTATGGAACCGTAATTCCCGCAACTCCCATTTTCAGTTGGTAATTAACTCAATTGTGTGCTGAAGTTGTCCCCAGTATGCCAGTGGAAACACACCATGCTGATAAAACATATCAACCAGTTACAGTGGAATGCACGTCCAAGTACCCAAAAATCCCTTACATGGAACTCACTATTTTTCAATTTGAGGGATTCCTGCTCGAAAGGGGAGATAGCACCCTCTTTGTTTGCCAAAAACAAACATGAACATCATGAACAGTCTATAATCTAATTGAAACATAGATCTTAGATGGTAAAGTTCTCTGGCTGTACATTCCACAACATTCCTCCATTTCAACATCAGCCATCCACCACCAATTCGCCAAGGCTACCCAAATGTGCCATGATGGCGACATGTCGCTGTCCAACTTGGCGAATCTCATTCATGAGTTCAAGCACCTCCTCGGCATCATCATCCGTCAGAAAGCGTTGCGGCCAAAATGTCAAGCTCCGGGTTCCGATGCGAAGATTTTGGATGTGCGGAAGGAACTTGGGATCTTTGAAGGGCTCAAGATATCTGCGAAGAAATCGCGTCTTCATGATCATGGGATCACCGCCGGTGAAGAGAATATCAGTGACCTCCGGGTGATTTTCGAGGTAGGCGAAGACGCTTTCAGCATCACTCTGCGCAAATTTCAGGTCTGAGTCCCCAATGAACTGAGCCCACCGAAAGCAATAAGTGCAGTATGCGTGGCACGTTTGTCCCGCGGCGGGAAAAAACAAAATGGTGGAGGCATACTTGTGTTGAACACCTGACCAGTGTTCAACAGTCTCTAGAATCTAGAACATTCTAGAACATACTGCTTGAGAACCAGGATTCCCAGTTCATGGATGGCGATAATCCCCAGAAAACAGCATGGGTGTTCATAACAGTATACATTTCTACAATACCCAATATACCCAATCAACTTGGGATTGTATACCCTATGACCCTATGAACCAAGGACTTTGTTGTGCATTTTTTTGTTGCCCGCCTGTAAGTTTATCATCCTTGGGAACGTTCAGGTCTTTCTGTCCGGCAGGATGTGGATTCAGTTCTGAATGAATCTCACTGGCCACTTCCTGCAGGTCACAACTAACATTTATTGTGCCAAAAAACACATACCCAAATGGTATGGTTATTATTATTGTTATTGTTATTATTATTATAGAATATAATAATAATAAAATAAAAACAATAATAACCAGTTCTTAATATTATTTGTTATTATTATCATGTATTATGTTTATGATTAATATTATTGTGTTTACTTGTGTTTTACCACATTGGTGAGATTTTGTACCACATGATTTGGTGAAAAACATGGGATAGCATGGGATTTTGTGGGGCTAAGGGGTTCTCATCTCGCTTTCAACGAATCCCCATGGATCCACCAAGTACCTTCTAATTAACTTTGACTGGGGTGTGATCTGTTGGGTTAACATAATGTGGATGGTTGCGAAATCTTGCACCAGTTGATAGGTGGTAAACATCTCATTATTTATAGGGTTTCAACCATCCTTTTGGCGGTGCAGGATTTGTTCCATCCACAGTATGTTTAATCATTTTCAATTGGGCTTCTCCATGAGTGTTTCCATATGTTTGTGGAACAGTAAAAACTGCGGACAAGGTCCTAATGTTTAAACAGATTTGTCTGGCTTTGTTTGCCTTCTGCAGTCACTATATTCATAGCAAACAATTGAGATAGATTAAGTTCGATTGCATGAGATGAGATCAGATTCGATTCAAATCGATTAGATTACATTGCTGTATAGATTGATATATTAGATTGATATATTAGATTGATATATTAGATTGATATATATATATATATATTATTGATGGATAAATCATGACAAATCCATCGGTTCTGTATTGATTTTATGTTGGCTTAACTCTCATGTCTTGATGAAAACCTCTATTTCTTGCCACGATTTCTCCCTGGATTTCGCCACTTTCCCAGATTTCTGCAGGACTTTCCTTGAGTTCAAACGGCTTATCCCTCTTTGCGATGAGTCGTTGCTGGTGCTCCAACGACAGCATGTCCATGGTGGGGAAAACCAAACCTCAACGAGGCAGAAATATCTGCTCACGTTCATGGGGAAAAACGGTTGATGGTTCATGACTACCATAAATGAAATGTTCATGATATGATTCCATTATCCCATTATAATCATTAAATCGGTTTTTATCATCATCTATACCATCATCACATGTTATGATCAGCATCATTATCATCATGGCATCCAGTCACGAATCCTCCATGAGAAAAAAACTTGGTCATGTTGAGTCCTGGTGCGCATACGATGTATAGACACCTGATTACGTGGAACATAATTCATCACAAAGCTGAATACAGTATATCAACTATAATGAACTTGTATTCTTGTGGAACTGTCAACATATCGTGGAGGAGTGGGTTTCAAACGATTCCTATAAGATATAGAGGGAATCGTATGGGAAGGACACCAGCAGAAATGGGGATGTTCAGAAATACAACTGGGCAAACATCCACCGTTTAACGTGGTTTCAACTCATCCCCAACATATCATATACTATCTATTTGTTACAAAATCAATAGATATAAATAGTCAAATACGTCCATCAATCCTTTTTTAGGGAAGAACATAGACAAGGTGGAACCACCAACCAGTTGGAATGCTGTAGTTCACAAACTGAAACAAAAATCGTTAATTCTGGAAGTGCTTATACACTCTTATATCACAATAAACATCAATAAGACATAATACTTAAAACTAAGGAGGATATTGGTTTGACAATCATATTATTGCAAGCTGTTGCGATGATTTCCTCCGTTCACAAGTGAGAATTGAAATTGTCAACAACACACACTGATGGGTGAGAATTGAAATTGTCAAGCCATATCCTGAGATGATAAAGTCGCGCCTGGACGACGTTGGCCATTCGCATGAAGACGAAGTTGAAGAAATTGACATGCGATCAGTCAAACATCAAACAATTCAGCAGGATGCAAAAAGTCAAACATCAAACAGGTCAGCAAGATGCCAAAAAACGTCAAACGTCAAACAAGTGAGCGATCACGAAACTTGAGTTGTATCACGTTGACCTTTATAAGTTCAAAAACCGTCGATCCTGGTCTACCACAGTCCGACAGCAAACAACACATGAGACAAGTCCCAAGCAAGGTTGAAAGCAAGAATCGTACGACACGCGTTCCGCGCCAACGTTTTACATCCGTTCCTGACCATGACTCCTGTCATACCTGACCCCATCTATAGCAGGTACGTGCACTTGATCAGACTGCATATCCCCTCCAAACATCAGTAGCTTCGTTGGCCACGGACTGATGAATGGAGCCGTGGCCCCCTGCTGTGGATCGAAATTTGCGCATGTACAGAAGGAAAGCCAGGCGAAGGTTGAAAAGGAATAACCAACGCAAGGTGAAAAGTTTCAGGTCACATTCATGAAAACAGCATGACAGCATGGAGTTGTTCCATTCCCTATGTTTCAAGGGTTTACACACATACACACCCCGAAGGGGGCAAAAGTCTCCGTTTCGTATTGCAGCTTTCTTGCAGGTTGAAATTCTGTTTCCTTGCGCATTCATTACTTAAAGTCCGAAACTATGCGAGTGGAATGACACACCAAGACAGCAACCCAAGAAGACTTGAACTTGAGAAAGGATGACTATTGCAGGCCGTGCTCTGTCGACAAGCGCTCTTTTCTTTCAACGTAGAACAAGATCCGGCGGAGTACCTGTGAGAGTGTCCTGGTGGAGACATGTGGCCTCTCGAATCTTTCCAAGCAAAGGTCGAAACACAGTGCGAATGTCAGTCAGGTTCATGTGAGTACGAGTGGCGATAGCCACCAGGTCTTGCAATTGTGGCAAAATCAAATGTGGAGGAAATGTATATCTCAAAATCATCCAAATCCGTGCGGTCAATGCCGATCTAAGTGGTTGACGCGATCCTTCCGTAAGACCTGACCGGTATCGTGTCAGATCATTATCCAAACGAACTGTGCATGTCCTCTGATTCAAGTCGATATGGCGCCCCAAGAGCACGCGATCCACCACTTCTTCCAACAAGATTGGCCGACCGTAAAAGTCTTCACGGGTGAAAGAGTTCCAATGATATGAATCTCTCCAGAAGGGCATCCCTACCATTGCCCTGTTGTCCACATAGCGTGCATTGAGCAACAGATTATGTGAGTTGATGAGATCTCGGAATGCTTTCTGAAAACAATATTCTTGACATGCTGCAACAAGACCACACAGTGCAGGAGCGAAATGGGAGCCCATGGATGCCCCCTGAATTTGTTGAAAAAGCATACGTCCAATAGAGACGAAAGAATGCGCCAAGAGGAAGTTTACAGCTGGAAAAACATGTTGGATATCAACATTGATGTACCGACCACCTGCAGCTCGATATCTTCCGCGAAACAAGCGAAGATGTCGATCATCATCTTTAGTATAGACACTGAGAGTGGAATCAGCAGGCAGTTGGTTTTTACACCGGTAAAGGTTGAGGGCAAATTGAATCGACTCAAGCATCCGGGAATGTGGGACAGAGTTGAAAAAACCCGACAAATCTTGTTGTTGAAAATCAAGTTCCCACTGGCATGGGACATCGCGAAATAACCGATGAAATCCAAGAATGATGTCAACCACTTTCCGGTCCAACGAAACATCACCAAAAATAGAACTGATCAAGCTAAACACTAGATGCCCAATGAACTGTCCAAGCTTCTCATTCCAATTCCAGGACAAAGTATATGAAATAATTGGTCTCGCTTTGTTGAACATCTTGCTTGGTTTTGGAAGAATGTAGGCAGAGGATGGCAGAGGGACAATGCCCATGAGCGTTCAATAACCTAAAAATATGAGAAGGCAATGTATCTTTGGCCACCCCAAGAATTCTCTCAAAAACAGTATGCCATCCAATCGAGCTGACCCGGAACACCTCTTCATCCAAAAACGTCTTTCGCAGCAAACAATGGTAGTGCACTGGACAAGATAGGTGTGCTTGATGAGGGTGATGGTCAGCTGGGCAAAGAATATAACCCTTCAATGCTTTCAAATCACGACAATGACTTCGCATAGATACAACCGTACTCTTCCTAGCATGCATCTTCCACATGTGTTCGGCTTGGTATGTCCAGGTCATCTCAAATCTTTCCGGAAGGCGCCAGCGTCGTCGCCATCGATGAAACTGGTCTTGAGCGTTCTCCATCCATTGGTTATATGTTGGAAAAACGGAATCCGACAGATTGATATGTCCCAGGAAAATTGATGGAAGAACGCTTAAAAGGGTGGCAAACATGTGTCCTGAACTCCTGAAAACCGTTCCAGTGAACAAGCCTTGACATCCAGGACACTGAGGTTCATCTTCAGCATGCCAGCCCCGCAGAAATTTCCGGAAGTTGAACACATGATTTTTCAATGGAGGATTATTTTTGTACACAATGGAAGTGGATGGCAAATGAAACCATGGAAACAAACAAGACTGAGTAGTCACAAGTTCCCGCAACCAAATCCGACAAAGTTCCTTCACGTCCACAGCCAAAGAGTGCAACGCCATTGGGATGTTGGAGGGGGGTGCAGCCCCTCCTCTGAATTCTAAGCGCTGAGTCAATGCCTTTTTGGCTCGTCCTTTCCATGGTTCGTCAATCTGGTGCACTAGACGGTATAGCAGATATAAGAACGGGAGACTTGTATGGGACGATCGCAACAAAGTAGCCGTGGTCAGTTTTGTACGACTAGTGCACCCAAGACGATACAACAGTTCAAACAACGCCTGAGGTGAATTCCAGCTTTGGCGTAGAGCACAGTCATCCAAGCTCGTCTTTGCAAAAAATCCAAGCGTGGAGATCAAACGAGCACCTTGAAATCCCAGCCTGTCTAGCCTTTCTACAAATGATGGCGCAGTGATTCCGCAACGTTTGAGAAGTGAGTTCACCATTGGATGATTCAGTTTCGGACGCCACTGTTGAATCAACGTAGTTTCCAAACCACGAAGTTCATATTTATCAGAACACTGTCTCAAAGGTAAAGCAATAAATTTGAAAAACAAATCGTAATTTCGCCAGATTCGTAGTGCTGGCTCAAAAAAGCCATCTGTGCCATGCAAAAGTTGTTTGAATTTCCTCATCCTGCTGTACTCTCTAGAAACTACATCCACCGTGGTAGACCCTATGTACCACCATGTCCGGTAGGAAAAGCCCAAAGATACACGCAAACATACCTGACCAGGAGTGAGGAAGTCATGTAGCTTGAAACGGTCATCCACCTGACAAGCCACCAAAAGTTCGAGGATTTTCTTATTGGTCCTGGGATCATTTTCCGAAGGAAGGCCAAACGATTGCCGAATCCAGAGACATCGAATGAACTGCTTCTAACCATAAGTAGACACGAAGAAGTTGGTGAGTACATTGATTAAACAATACCTCACGACCCAACGCAATCCACTCAAAAAAACAGGAGGCAGCACAGAAAGCCAAGCGATGTTCTGAAGTAACCACATCCATCTGATGTCGTCTGGCATGCCGTCGAAAAACTTCACCAGGACTGATGGGGATGTTGCAAAAACACCAGCAACTTCAAAGCCTCATTGGGTTTGTACTTGGATGCTTCTGTTGGTTCAAGGCCCCAAGCCGTCAACATACGTCCTAAACTGGGAGCATTGCCTGGATCAAGACGTTCATAAGCCTCTTTCAAACGCTTAGCACGATCATCCAAGTCCTTTTGATCCTTGGTCTGTTTCACATGTGTTTTCATCCAAGCGTTGATGGACTGAATTGTGTGAGACCTTGGGGCCTCAGTCTCCAACCTGGCTTTTGAATCTCCCACCCCAAGTTCCTTGATTTCCTTGAGGGCGTGGGCATCTGCGTTTTCTGGGGCCTTTGAGAAACTCAGGGTGGTTTGACTTGGTTTCGAGTGATCTGGTGGCTTGTTGGCCCCTGAGCTTGGCGTGGGCGTGGGCGGTGGCACCTGATGGTCGCCTGGCGGGGCGGTCGCTACCTGAGTCTTGAGCTGCGCGTTTTCCATCTCCAACGCACGAAGGCGGTCCATCATGGTACGGCTAGGATCTTCTGGAACAAGCTCAGCAAGGTGATCTACAACATACACGGCCAAAGCATTCAAGGCTTCTTGCCGGTTCTCCCAAACCGCAAGATCACTGGAAAGACCGTTCTTTTGGGCAACAGATGAAAGTAAACATTGAAGTCCATCTTTCGTTCCCTGATCATCTTACTCACAAAACTTGAAAAATAGCATTCTTGCCTGCTCCTGAAGAGTTCAAGAAAACATGCCTTGCCATTTGCCAACAAACGTAGAGACCAGTTTTGTGCTGGGTTGTGCAGGACATCAACTAGCCGGAGATCCTGGAGGGGTTGTCCAGCCGTATGGTTGGCCCTAGAAACTGCAGTGCTAATGACCTGTCTAGGAAGAGCTAGGCCATAGACCAAATTCGTGTCCAGGAACTCCGCATTGTTAGTCCACGCTGAGGGAAGATCGAACTGTGATTCCCATGATGCATCCTTGTGCTGACGTGCCACCCTGCCTGTGTATACTGGAAGTCCTGCTGGACGTCTGGATTCATGGTGGGAAATGCGGGACGACCTACGAGCGTCTCTTCGACTAGATCTGGATCTTCGTCCTCTGCGACGACCTCTTGAACGTGATCTGGAGTCCATGCTGCCGTGTCACCCTATCCCTGCCTTGATCCTGAAATGACAGAGGTTACATGGTGTTGTAGGTTAAGAGCACACTCCAACAAGCGCAAGCACAAGAAGGAAAGCACAAACAGAGGAAAACCAAATGCTCAATAACCATGCCTGTAAGGTGGTGAAACCTATGCCAGTCTGTGTACCAGGTGCAAATTTCAGTCGTGTAGCTACCAATCTTGCGCTAACATGGGTAAGATCAGCAAAGTGACCCTAAGTAGAAAAGCAAAACCCGAAGATAATCTAAGACACAAGTTCAAACCCAAATGTCGGGGTACTCGGCTTAGCCCCAGCCATCCTACAAATCGTA